>JAGDQP010029767.1:10991-23118 GCA_022664845.1 Lepisma saccharinum | reverse complement strand
AGTACATGGCTCCGTGTTGTTTAATTTGAAGATGCATCGGCAGGGTTGCGCTCGCTACCTGAAGTGCTTCCACCGGAGTGGTTCGATAGGCTCCAGTTAGCCTTATTAGCAATTGCCTTTGGGCTCTGTCCACTATTTGAGGTTGTTTTATATCATCCATCCGGTAGCTCCAGGCACTAGCGGCGTAACACATTACTGCTCTTCTCACTTGGTCGTGGTACAGCCTTATAATTTTTGTTGACATTTTAGTTCATTTGTGGCAATAGTTATAAGTTTATGGGTAATTTTAATTGCTTTATTCGTTACATTTGTTGTATGTTCCCTAAAATTTAGTTTTTCATCTACTATAAGGCCCAGATATTTATAATGTTTTTCTCTTTTTATTGATTTGTTATTAATTTTGATTATGGGTCCCCTGTTAAAATTTCGCTTTCCTTTAAATAATACATACTTTGTTTTTTTTCTGCTGAGATAGTCAATTTGTTATTGCTGCACCACGTTACCATTTCGTTGACGATTGTATTCGCTTTTTGTTCCAGATTAGTTTTACTACAACCTTTTAGTACGACCGCCAGATCGTCCGCATACCCTACCCCAGGTTCCACCTCTTGCAGTCTACTTAGCATCTCCAGACATGCCTGGAATGTTATGTCCCAGAAAATGGGTCCCAGGATCGACCCCTGGGGACAGCCCCTTGTGGGCGCCTTCCACACAACGCCATCAGCCGTGTTGACTTCAATTTTTCTATTTATGAAATACTTATTAACAAGTTTCCATATGTCTGGATGTATCCTGAGATTTTTTAGTTCTTTTAATAGAGCAGGCAACCAGAGGTTATCAAATGCTCCTGATATATCGAAGAAGATACCCATTATATACTTGCAGTCTTCAGTCCGTATTTGCTTTATCTTCTCACATAGCTGGTTGATTGCGTCCTCCGCCGATTTGCCCTTTCGAAACCCAAATTGTAGTTTGCAATCTTCTAGATTTTCTCTTTTTTCGTTAATTCTCTTTGCTATAATTTTTGCGAAAATTTTGCTAACAACGTTTAAAAGGCAAATCGGACGGTAGGACTTCGGGTTTGTCTTATCTTTATCTTCTCCTTTCAGTAGGATCACTAATTTTGCTTTCTTCCATGAGCTTGGAAAGACTCCTTGTTTAAAACATTCGCGGAATAACCTTCATAGACATGGTATCCACAGTTCCTTGTTTTGTTTATAAATTTCATTTTTAATCCCGTCTGGACCCGGGGCTTCGCCGTTTTTCAGACTTTTGATTGCTATTTCTACTTCTTCGTTTGTTACTGTTAATTCTTCATTGTTTATTTCAAAGTTTACGTTATATGTTTTTGCATTCTCCCTGATTATTGCGTTTTGTTCATTATCTTCATCTTAAATATCATCTGGAAATAGCTTTTTGTATAATAATTCAATGGTGTCTTTCCATCCTTTGGTGTACTCATTATTGTCATTCTTTAACGTATTGTAAGCACTTTTGGTTTTTATTTTCTTCATTATTAATTTATATGGTTTACCCCACGGATTCAGACTAAGATTTTCTTCGACGAATTTTTCCCATGTTCTTTTACTATATTCAAACAATTCTTTTTCAAATGTTTCCTTGACTTCCCTATATTTTCTGGGTCTTTCCTGCCTGAGCTCTTGATTTCCAGCTGCTCTATAACTTTTTCTTGCTGCTCTCATCTTTCGTTTTAGTCTTTCCATGCCTTCGGTCCATTGAGCATCTTTCTTCTTTTTATATATAGGTATTGATTCCTTGATTGCTCTAATTGTGGCCTGTTCCAGATTCTCTGTCAATTCGTTCAGATTACAGTTGTTATTTATTTGAGGCAATTTGAGAGTTCTTAGAAATTTTTTCCAGTTTATTTTCTTAATCTGATATTTCATTGTTTCATCTTCTTCGTCTTTTTCTTCAGTGGTTTGTTGATTGTAGTTTATATCCAGACTGATGACGTTGTGTGCACTCGTAGTAACGACATATCGAAAGCACCACGAACGACATCTTCATACAGCCATTGCTGTCACACGATGTAATAACCATGTAAATAAAAATAAAATAAAATAACATCTTCATTTACTTTCCAATTTAATACATTATTGTAAATACTTCCCTTAGACATTGTTACGTCAATATTTGATTCCGCTCCGGCCCTGCCCCTGAAAGTTGATGGTTGGCCGTCCTATTTATTACATTTAAGTTGTGTTGTTGTATTAGATCCTCGAACTGCTCTCCATTTTCGTCCATTCTGGGGCAGTGCCAGAGCGGATATTTCGCATTTAAGTCTCCCAAGATTAACATGCATCTATTATTGAACTTATTTAATATATCATCTACTTTAAGTATAAAGTTATTAGTAGGGTGAGAGAACTGGCAGTAAACATTAACTATAATTAATTTGTTTTTCTTAAAATTTAGTTCCACACATTGTGTCCATTTATCATTAAATTCAGTGTGTGCCAAAACTTCAATATCCCTATTAAATATTACTATTGCCACCATGGGGTTTTCATCTACAGGCAACAACTGCATGGCCCCAGCCGGCATCCCTTGCAATCTACCTTTTCTTGTGTAAGGCTCCTGCAGGCATGCCACGTCCACACCTTCTTGTTCACACCATTGTCTTATTTCACTACATGATCTGTCTTCATTTAATTGGGCCAACTTAAGCATTTCAGGGTTGTCTGGTGTGGACGTAGCACGCCGGGAACTTCTCTGCAGGATTAAACGCTATCCTGCCGTAGGCCATTACAAATTGCCTGTATACGTTGTCCAACCGAAAGGTTTCTTCTCTTCTTTCGAAGATTCTATCGATAAGTTGCAACAAGTCTTTTGGGTCTGTTGTAATTCCATTTGATCTAAGGTTTATTTTATCAACCTCATCTATAACCGGGAAGGTTATTGTTTTTCCTTGTAGGTGTAAGTTTCTGACGATTATTCTGAAGGCAGCCGTTAAGTTATTCAGCTCCTCCAATCTTGATAGGTTATATTCCAATTGTAGGTTGCAATACAGAGTTATAGGATCAAATTTGTTCTTCTGTTGGGTTTCTATTTCTGCCGGTTCTCTCTCTACGTCCGTGTCCTCTCGTTTCTGAGTACTATATAACTCCATTCTTGTTTTGTCTATTGTTTCTTCTTCATTTATTGACATCTTTTCTTTAACTTTTCGCTTCTTTTTGTGGAGTCTAGGGATCCATGATCTCCACCCTCTTTTCTTTTTGTTTGATATTTCTTCCCCGATTGTTGTTTCCAATTCTTCGAATATTGACTCCATTTCCTCTTCGTTTTCTTCTGCTATTTCCTCCTGATCCGTTTTCTGTGGTTCTTCTTTTTCCTGTAGGGTCTCGACTTTTTCATCCTTGTTTTCTAGTCCAATTCGGTCTTTATTTTCTTCATTTTTTATTTTCCTTTGTTCTTCTTCCATTATTCTAAGAATGTTATTGTCTGTATGCTTCATTTCAAATCCTATACTTTCTATCCTTCTTTCCCAGTCATTAAATTTTCTCAGAACTTCCCTTGGAGAAACTCTCCACAGGCCCATTCCTATTGCTGGTATTGTAATTTTTCTTCTAGCGTTCACTTTAATTGTTGACAATAGGTCTAGGAGCAAATCCAGATCATCCATGAAATCTTCCCTAGATGATTTAATGTGTAATATTCTACTTCCGTATCTGGTTTTGCTATAATTAATTTGAGAAATTTATTTTCTTTTACTTCTATTTCAAGGTTTTCAAATTCATGTAAGTCGAAATTATCATGTGTTAGCGCGACCAATTCGGCAAAGCCCCTGGGAAACGTTTGTAGTTTTGGATTTATGAAACGTAATATTACTTGATCTTTGTCATCAAGTTTTATAAAACCAGGTTTAACAAAAAAAAAATCATTCACATATTTTGCGTTGCTCTCTGTGATCCAGTTATTCATTATTTGTATTTTCTTATTGTTATTATATTCCAATAGTCTTTCTATGTTTCGTTTCCGTCTACATGGAGGATTGCCTTTTTTGTTTTCTTTTCACTTTTTTCTGAGTTTGTGGAGTCATTATCCATAGTAGTCGTACTTATCTATCGAACGTTGAAACTGTATTTTGTAAGTTTGACATTCTTGTTGTGTTTTCGCTCCACATTTTTTCTTACATATGTAACATGGAACGCACGTCTTTTTCCCTTGTTCTTTGCAGTCCTGTTTTTTATGGTCTTTTTCTCCACAGTTACCACATCGTTCATCCTCCTTGCAGTATCTTGATATATGTCCATAATTAAAACATTTCATGCAAGTGATTACAACCAAGTAATCCTTGATGTTTGTTGCTTCGAATCCTTTGTAGATCCTGGATCTTCTAAAAAGAATCTCTCTTAAAGATCTTGGTACCTCAATTACTAAATGATATCTGTCCTGATTTCTGGGTCCGGTTCTGAATTTTGGCTTGATTAACTTCTTCTGCTCTTCCGTTGTCTCCTGTAAATTTCTCTCAATTAACTCTTCTACTACTGTTTTTTCCTCCATTTCTGTTGGAATCCCGTAAATGATCATAAGCGGGTTCAGTTTTTCGTTTTTGCTTACCATGTCAATTTTTTTTTTAGAATCCCTGGATGCTTCATTAATTTCTCTTCATCCTGCAATGATGCCATCTGCAGAACCAGGGCTGATCTTGTCTGAATCATCTCGAAATTGATTTTGTCGTTCCGGTCCACTGTCCTTGTCAGTCTCATTCTGACATCCTTGATGCTTTCTCCCTCCTTCGGTTTTATTATGATTGCCGGCTTGTTGATTCTTTTGTTAGTTTCTATCATTTTAGATTTTTCGGGAATTTTGCTCTTTTTTTAACATATCCGCAAAGGTTGGTGTAGTAATTTCACTTGTTTTTGAGCTCTCAAATTTCCGTTTTCCGTTTTCGGTGTATAATGCTTTTACTTCTTCATCCATTTTCTACATTTTTTTTCTATTTCCTGCTTTCTTCCTTCGTATTGAAGGTTCATCACCTCCAGTTCCGTAATCCCAACACTTCCGTCTATTGCCTGTTGTTTGAATTCTTTGATTTCCTTATCTAGCTTATCAATTTCTGTTTCCCTTTCTTCCACTCTTGTTTGCCATATTACTAGTTTTAACTCCTGCTCTCTTAATCTTCCATTCTCTTGTGAGTTTTATATTGTTTTTCTCAAGTTCTTCTATTCTTCCCTCTAGATAGGCTACTCTCATCTTAAGTTCATCCTCATCTTGCTCTTCTGCCGCTTCCTCACGGTCCATGGCCCCTCTTCTGTGTTTTCTTAGCCCCGGAGTTGAAGTTGCTGTTGATGTTGTTGCCTCCTCCTTTTGGGCTTTTTCCCAATCCGCGTATACTTAATCAACAATTTTGTCTTTTAATTCTCTTTCTTCTTTTGCTGGCTTCATATTATTTGGGTTTAGTTCTTTTTTCTTTATCTTTTCCAAAAGCTTAAGGCGGAACGGGTTGTTGGGATTAGATTCCGTATCACTCGAACCGGTTTCCGAACGCCACTCGTTTTCGAGTTTTTTATGTCCTGTCTTTGTAATGTCCAGATAATCGAAACTGTTCGTTTTCGTTCTCCTCGCTCTATCGGACATCTCGAAATCAGAATACACACCCTCAGTCACCGAAAAACTCGCAAAAATTCAACAAAGAATGGTACTCCCCGGGGACACGATTCAGGGGAACCAACATCCAAGAGGCCAAATGACCCAAATGCTAAGGGGGTGGGGGTGAGGGGGGTTACTCCGAAAGATGGGAAACATTCGGAGGGGTAGGCCGCAAAATAATAATAATAATAATAATAATATAAAATAAAAATAAAAAAGTAAAAAATGGGCTGGGGGTGGAGGGGTCAGTAACCCCCCGGCTAGACTATTCCCAAAATGTTCTCTGTCAGATTCTAGTCAGAAAGCATTTTGGGGAAGGGGTGGGTGACCCCCATGGGCGAGGTCATCAACCACCCAAACATCAGAACCCCATCCTCAATGGTCCCGGAGATATACCCACTTTAGCCTTCCATTTCAATCATGCACATGCACTCAGAAGTTAGGATGATTTTGGTAGTTCAGTACTAAGTTTTATTTTCACTTAGCAACAGAAGTTGCTTCAAGGTTGCCGGAAATCCTCGGTTAATTCACCCAGTATACGCGGCTTCATCCACTGTCAACGTGTTATCATCTATATTATTCCCATAAGAATAACATGAGAATTTTAAAAATCTAATAACTCCTCAAGGAAAAATCGGACACATATGCCACCTTCACAAAATGTACCTCTTGTATAGTTTAATAAAGTTTGCTACTTACAGTTTGTATTCTCTGCGTTTCTCCCCCGAAAATTAGCACTTTTTCGGCAGCGATCTTAACACACGTTTGGCCTATATCACTGCCAATACTCAAGTCCATATACCGTTATGAATATACAGTTTGCATCTCTCTCCCCTGCCATCCTCTCTCTCCGTCTTGTGCTTTTCTCCCTTTGCGGAATAAATCTCTTTCAGGAGGAATCGCGAACATCATTTACAACGCTTAATTCCTTGAAGAAAATAATTGAAAATCCTATTGTGGAATCGAACCATGAGAATGAAAGCCTGACACGCTGACCACCTAGCTATACAGACCATAACGAAGGAGTTGTTAAATCAGCCATTAAACTCGCTACTGTAAGCGTTTTATTTATACACATCTTAACTTTCAGTACCTCCTCTCCATGTTCCCATGAGCACTAATTTAAGATAATCTACAAAAAATGTAAAAACGTAATTATTAATAATATGTATGAACATACAAACATATATTTTAAACTAAAGAAAAGAAGAAGAAAACTTGCCCCCACGCCGGGAATCAAACCAGTTTTTTTATTTAGTAACCTAACCGTCGTACCAATACCATTGGCAAATTGGCAACTTCAAATTGATCGCTTGTCAGTGTTCTTTACAGTTAAGGAGTTATTTTCCCACTTCCTTAGCAATGCTAACTTCCTGTCTCTTAAGTGTCTCATTTCATTATTGACAGAAATTGTCATGACGTCATACTTAACTAATTGTAGCTACTTGTACATAATGACAAATAAGAGTGCCAAGAAGCAGCTTCCTTTCAGTTGCCAATTTAGCGTATTGGTAGAGTGTCGGAAAGCTAATTTTTCTTTTTAGTTCCTAAAAATATATTTTTATAAGCTCAAATTTATTATTAATAATTGCTTTCTTGCATTTTTGTAGATTATCTTAAATTAGTTTTCATGGGAACGTTGAGATTAGCTATCGCTTGGTGTGCAAGGGGGCCACGGTGCGTCCGAAGGTAACGTGGGGGGAGGCAACCCTCCTTTAGCGGTGGGTATACACGAAAGTGCTGTTGGCATATTCTAACTTACCATTTGGAGCACTGTCTCATACGCATTCATTGGCCAATAAAATCGAAGGGTCTCAAAAACTAGACTGGTCAAAACATTTTCGCGACCGGGACGTATTCTTGAAGAGATTCTGCTGCGTATAACACGCAGACTTTTGTACAAACTAATTAACGGGCTCCGACGTCAATTTGTTCCAATTTCGCGTGTTTGCACCGTAAATACAACTTACAAACCATGGTTGGAAGGTTCCTTAGGTTGCCTGGTAATTAAGTTCTTGAATGAAAGGACTCGCGTTCGAGTATCGGCAGAGGCAACCCTTTTCTTTTAATATTTTATAAGTTCAAAGGGCCTAGCAGGGTAAGATGGTGAAAAGTGTCTTGGAAGGAATCGTGACAAAATATACTACCATACCATATTCAGCATAAAAATGATAGCTCTTCACTAAATTTCAGCTCTAAAGATGCTAACATAACCTCATAATAAATAAAACTGTTTTTTGATAGTTTAGCTATATCTCGGTCGTATTTTACTTACAATGACCTGCTTTTTTAAATTGAAGGTTTTTTTCAAGCTCTACAAGATGGCATTTTTTCAGATTTGTTGGCGCAAAATTAAAATTTTGAGAGAGGTTAGAAAATTTGAAAATTGAATTTAAAATTAACACAACAGTTGGCTCGAAAACAATATAATGTTATGTATGGTTAGTGGTTCTATAACCATGATTTATTTTAGATTTTTTAAAGTAGTAGAACAAAACCTAAAAAATAAAAAAAGGCATTTTTGTCACTTTTAAGGTGTTTTCGATTCGTTTCGTCAGCTCAAAATGGTTCGTGGGGTCCTCAAATCTTACAACATTAATTTAACTCATTTCTCGACATTATACAATGATGACATTTTCCACATCCACGTCAGTCGGGTGACAATACAACATTCCATTGTTACTTTCATATCATTCTATTTATGTATATGTTATAAAATATATTTTAATGTTTTTATTACAGACTTCTTTATTCTAAAATAAATACTAGTAAGCACCGCGGCTGAGTTTGGCTGGTTCTTATTTTCTTTCAAAAAATATTTTTATATGTTCATATGTATTGTTTAATAATTGCTAGGATATATATAAATAGCTGATTACTACTGAAAGCTAAGATGTATCTGGATGCACACCGAGCGAGGTGCGCGAGGGGTCACAGTGCGTCCAAAGGGAGCTGGAAGCCGCACGCAGCCCCTGGTTAGCTGTGGGCATATGCAAAAATGATGTTAACATCTGTCAATTTTCTCTTTGGTACACATAAAATTAATTTTATCTTTATCTTATTCCAATCACTGTATTGTTCATTTGCACGTTCGAGAGAATCGTAATAAAAAACTTTTTAAAGGCATCCTTTCCTTAAACAAATTCGTACTAAACAGTAACAAAAAATAAATTTGTTCATGTATGATTAAAAAGAAAAACATGGAGCGCGCTCTCATATACAGCCACTTTATAAATTCTTCAATTTGCGCGCCCCATGACATGTTTTTCTTTTTAATAATTCATTAACAAAATTATTTTTTGTTACTTTTTAGTACGAACTGTTTCAGAAATGGATGTCTTTAAAAAGTATTTTTTATTACGGCTCTCTCGACCGTGTAAACGGACAGTACAAGGATTGGGATCAGATAAAGAGAAAATCAGTTTTATGTGTACCAAATAGAAAATTGACATATTTAATAACATGTTAGTAACATTTTTGCGTATGCATGCGTCTGCGTGCGTCTAACCGGGGGCTGCGTCTCCCAGCGGCTCCGCCGGCCAGCTTCCTTCGGACGCATCGTGCACCCCCTTTGCACACCTCGCTCTGTGTGCATCCAGATACATCCTAGCTTTCAGTAGCAATCAGCTATTTATACACATTCTAACAGTTATTAAATAATACATATGAACATATAAAATATTTTTTGAAACAGAAAAGAAGAAAAAGTGTTTTCCAGGGGAGGACTCGAACTCGGGACCTCCCAATCAAGAAGCCGACGTCTTGACCAGTCGTCCACGAAGGTAAACGGCGCTTTCGAACTTTGTGTTATGTAAGAAGCCCGTTTACGTTTCTTATTTCCAAATATCTGTGTTCACCTGATGACGTTTTCCTGGTTAATTTGAACCGTTGAGAAAGTCCTTTTTAATTAAGTTTTTTGGGTGATTTCGGAGTTCATGCTCAAGCTGATATTTTGTCACCCAAATCCCAAAATGTTACGCAACAAGCCAAACGTAGCCCCGGCGCATGCTAGTATTTATTTTAGGATAAAGGAGTCTATAATAAAAATATTAAAATATATTTTTACATTATATACATATATAGAAATATATGAAAGTATCAATGGAATGTTGTATTGTCACCCGAACTGGCGTCGCTGTGCAAAATTTCATCATTGTATAATGTCGGGAAATTAGTTATATCGTAATGTTCCCTTTAGTTTTGATTTGGTAGAGTCAAAGATATACGGGATTGGTTTATAGCCCTCAACCCTTTATTAACATACAAGAATAAAGTTAACAAAATTACCGTTTCGAAGAACACAGTTTACAGTTATTAGAGTACAAATGATTAAAGATGTTTTATTTAATAGTGATTAGTTAGAGGTTCTGGAAAATAAGATGACACCAGTTCCTTAGCAAGCTGCGTGTCGGGAAGTTGTACCAGTTCCTTGGCGCACTACGTACAGAGAATATTAAGGTAAGAGTACACACCAGTTTTTTGGCGAACTACGTGTGCGGATGACACCAATTCCTTAGCGAATTACGTGTCAGGTGGTTGTACCAGTTTTTTGGCGAACTACGTACAGGTTAAGTTGGGACATGTATGAGAGTGCACACCAGTTCCTTGGCGAACTACCTGTGCAGGATAGTAGCAGTTCCTTAGCGAACTACGTACTAGGATGTTCCAGTTTCTTAGCAAACTGCGAACGGTTGAAGGAGAGGAGCTGACCACCCGGGGGAAATGATTGATGGCTCTTGCTCTGTGCAGGTTTTTTTAAGGTGAATGTAGGGGTGGTTCCTCTTGCTTCTCCTACTTGACTCCAGCTCATCTGTCTTCCGTTATTTGCTCCATCTGGTGTTAGTTTGAGGAGTTGACCGTCGTTTGCTCCAATGTGTATGTATTATTTGTTTACTTGCATAACCACATGTTTGTTTTATAAACATGTTATTGTTTATACAATGTCCACGTGTTCGCTATACACGCTGGTCATTGCGATATTAACGTTACAAGATCTGAGGACACCACAAACCATTGTGAGCTAACGAAACGAATCTAATACGCTTTAAAAGCGACAAAAATACTGTTTTTAATTTTTTAGGTTATGTTCCACCACTTTAAAAAATCTGAAAAAAAAATAGAACCACTGAACATACATAACATATTTATTTTGAATCAACTGTTGCCTTAGTTTTTTAAACTCAATTTTCAAATTTTCTAAACTCTCTCAAAATTGTAATTTTGTGCCAACAAATTGAAACAAATTACCATCTTGTAGAGTTTAAAAAATTTTCACTTTAAGAAACAGGTCATCGTAGGTGCAAATCCAACCGAGATATTGCTAAACTGCCAAATAAAGGCTCATTAATTTATTATGAGTTTAGGTTAGAATCTTTTGGGTTGAAATTTGCTGGAGAGCTATCATTTTGTAGACTGATTATGGTAGTAATTTTATCACTATTCGTTCCAAGGCAGTTTGCACCGCCTTACCCTGCTAGGCCCTTTATTATTAATAAATGATTTTTTATTTCATTTTTCGTAGATTATCTAAAATTATTGATCATGGATTAGGGTAGGTTAGGTAAGGTCAGGTTCGGTTATGTATTTTTACACTTTCCTTTCTTTGTTTCAAAACATTTCTATCTGTCTGTGCGAATCCGACTTTACCTAACATCAGCTACACCATGATCACTGCCAATGGAAGAAACCGATTATTAAAAACAAATATAAACAGATAGAAATGTATTTTGAAACAAGAAACGAAAGTGTAAAGTTAAATAACCGAACTTTACATTACCCAGCCTACTCTGATCCAAGGTCACTAATTTTAGATAATCTACGAAAAATGCAAGAAAGCAATTGTTAATAATAAATTTGAACTTATAAAAATATATTTTTTTAAGAAAAAATTTAAAAAATCGGACCTAGATTTTTATTTCATAAGCCAACGTCCTACTAACGTGCCACGCTGGAAGCTGGTCTCGCTGTGATAGTTACTGTCATCACATAATATCTAGCAAACACGTGTCTTTACGTGGATTTACATTAAGAGAATCGTACTTTTAGAACTTCAAATAGTCGATTAGAAAAGAAAACTCGCCCCCAAGATTCGATCACGGATCTCTGGATCAGCTTTCCAAAACGCTGACCACCAGACGAAGCTACGAGCTGTCGGCCAACCTCTTCTCAGTGTTACTTATAGTTCAAGAAGCTCTGCGCTTACGCGAGAGAGGGCGACGTATTTTTTTCATCTGAGCTTCCCTTTTACTGTGGAGGAGGGCGAATGATTCTGAATAAAAAAATGTTACTACATAAACAACACAACTTTTAACGATACAGGTATCTGGGTTCTGATTGACCTCCTGCCTGTCAACCCGACATGGTCTTCACAAAGTGAACTTTTAATACTAGCGTCTAAACACACAAAGACCTATTTTGGAAAGCTTGTAAAACATGAGTTAATTAACTGTTCAAGAATAACGTACCTGACTTACCTAACCTCCACGTGCCTTGGTCTCTAATTTTATTAAATGTC
>JAGDQP010029767.1:0-10891 GCA_022664845.1 Lepisma saccharinum | reverse complement strand
CCTAGTCGGTAGCGCGCTCGACTTCAATGCGAGCGGTCCCGGGTTCGATTCCCGGTTTGGGCTCAAAAATTTCGGTGTTGACCCAGCATCGTGAGGACAATTGGGGAGCTGCTGTGAATAAAGACAGTGGCGATCACAGTGAGAGCTTCGGCTCTCCTCTCCTAACCCGTCTGGTCAGCGTGGGAGCAGCAGACCAACTCCTCCCTTCGGGGAGAGGCCTCATCCACTAGTGGATTGAATATGGCTGTGATTTATTATTATTATTATATATACGTCTTGTGGGGTATCGTTGAACAGCTCTTGATGAATAATCAAAAAACCAATAAATAGTTTTTTGATAGCGCTCATATAAGATGAGATTTGAATTTTTGAAAATAAAAAAGACTTCGAGATCTACCTTAGCCTGTAGGCCTACCGAAAGGGATTTTCTTTTTGTTAGAAAGGTGTCTTGATGTAAGAGAGTTAGTTAGTAAACTTGAACAGAAAGAGGTGATAAATGAGAAACTTTCTACATATGAAATATTAAGTGAACTTATATCTAGGTATAAAAGAAGCATGTGAAAAAGTTGTGGGCATTGGTGAACAATTTCTACGTAGCTTAGATGTCGAAAATGATCCTGTTGTTGACGAGGGTTCAGATAAAGGTGGTTCTGTTGTTGAACATGATCCTGGACTAAGACTAGACAATTTTTCGCACAATCAGAAGAATTATCTAATACGGCTAGGCCCACACCAGCCAAACTTAGCGCGTTTTGCAAGTGATGGGAAAGACAGATTTTATCCATTACAGTTCAAGGAATTTGAGTATTTAGAATACAGTACAGTTAAAGACTGAGCTTTTTGTTTCATCTGTTTTCTTTTTCCGAGTGCGGTAGACAGAGAAAAGAGTGAAGAATCGTGGTCAAAAATTGGTGTCAGAAACTGGAGGGAAATGAAAAGTTCTGGAAAAAACAAGTTGGGGAAATTATATATGTATTTCTCTTCTACAGCACAAAAATCAGCACTGTATAGTTACTGCAATTTTTTGTTAAAAGAGCGTCATATTGACGTTCTTCTTGACCACAAAAAAGGTCAGTGTTAATCGAAGAGGAGGAAGTGAAAATGTACAACAGGGAAATTGATAAGATTTTACTAGATACTTGCAGAATGTTAGAAAGACAAGGATCCGTGTTTCAGGATCAGATCCAGAAAACGGCAACTTTGTTTAAATAATTTCATTACTCTCAAGATATAATCCTGTTTTAGAAAGCTGGATTGAGGGCAAAAAACTACATCTATATCATGTAACATGAGACTGAGACTATATGAGTCCTCAGTCACGAAACGAATTGATTTCCTTAGTTGCTGACGAGATCAGAAAAAGTGTGGTTCAGGAGATTCAAGCTAGTGGGTTTTACTCAGTAATGGCAGATAGTACACCCGATATCTCACACAAAAACATCCTTTCTGTTGTAATAAGAAGCGTTGACGAGAATTGTAAGACTAGAGAACGTTTACTAGAAGTGGCAGAGTGCACAGATAAAATAGGCCAAGGAATTGCGAAGCAAGTTTGTGGTAGTCTACAAAAAAAGGAAACAGATATATTTTTAATGGCGTTTCAATCGTACGATTTTGCAAGTAATATATCTGGAAAATGTAATGGCGTACAGCAGAAAGTGTCATAAATTGTTGGTCATCGGATTCCTTATATACCATGCCAAGATCGTCGTACAAAATACTGTAGTAGAGAATAGCTGCAACGTAAGCATAATTATAAAAGTGCTTTTCAACACACTGGAAGCAGTGTTCTTTACTTCCAGTACAAAGAGATTTAATCACTTACACAAGAAAATTGAAGAGGTTAAAATTGCTATTCAATTGAAGAATTTGTCTCAGACTCAATGCACAGGAAAAGCTGAATCCATAAAAGCTGTTCGTGCATATCTTCATTTTTGATGTCAAAAATTAGCTCATTTTTGATGTCTTGGAAGAGATTTCCAACGATGATGAATTTGATTCAGGAACCGGATCACAAGCGTATTTTCTGTACAAGAAAATCAAGACATTTGCTTTCATACTTAGTTTGTTCTTCATGAAGAATGTTATTTTACAAGCTGAAAATATTAACTGAAACTTTGGAACACCTGATCTAAATGTAAGTGATTGCATTGGAGTGATAGAGAGTACAATTAACACTCTAGATGCGATCAGTAATGATTCCACTAGAAAGAATGACATGATTGAAAGCGCCATCGTATTTGCTAAAAAATATGTTTGAGCAGAACATGACTTCCAACTACACCACAGACGAAGGATCCTGCCAAAGAAGTTAGATGAACGTGTTCACACTGAAACTAACATGAATTTAAAGCAGTTCTTCAGAAAGGAGTTCAAGATTGTCCTGGATACTCTGTGCTGTGGTCTTCGAGAAAACGTAACTGCAATAACAGCTACCATCTTGCCTCTACATTCAATTTCCAAAGTTCCCATTGAGAAAGGAAATTTTGACTGTTCAGCAGTGGAAGAGGCAGTTTACATGTTTCCTCCAAAATTGAGGCCCAATGTTTGTGCTCTGCAAAGTGAGCTAGAAGTTTTATTTGATATATGTAACGATAAGTCTGTTACAAGTATGGAATCGGTGATTGACATTGTGGTAGAATGTAAACAACATTTAAGTCAGTCCTTTAAACTTTGCCAACTGGTAGTAACGGCAGGATATAGGGTGTGTACGAACGAAAGAATGAAATAGCCAGTTAAAATTTGTGAAGAGAACTCAGAGATCAACAATGACTGATGAAAGAATGAACAATTTAATTGTTAAAGTGTGAAGCAGAAATTGGTGATAAGGTTCACTTAAAAAACGTCATTAATAGGTGGTCTGAGCTAACACAAAGAAGAATTGTTGTGAAATGAGAAAATGACTTTCAGATGTTCGCGACGAAAACAAACATCGCCAAAAATTTTGCTGTGTAAATATTGTTTAGATGTCAACAAAACCCTGTAAATATTGTTTAGGCGTTTGCTGTAAATATCGTTTAAGTGTGTAAAGCCTAAAGGTGTTTAGGTATGTGAATATTGTTTAGGTATTTGCTTTTCATAATTGAGGACGTATGTAAATTGTAGTATACTCCTAAAAAGCAGCATTCAACATAGCCTATCACACTACGTTTTTTTAAAAAAAACTGTAATTGACCGTACAGTCTTTCACTAGTTCTGAAGGTCTTCGTGGAGATTGGCTGACGGGTAGTCTAGGTACATATCATGAAAATACGTACCGATGTAGATGTACTCATAGATTTTTATGTATATTATGTAATCTTAAATCAATCAACAAATCTCTTCATAAATACTGTTCCAAACTTTAGGTACATCATGCGCCACCTAGTCGTAGCAGAAAAAATACTCTTGTTAAATTACCAGTTGCGCATCGTAAATGATGATAATCCAGATTTGAGGTGTTAAATTGAGTTTCATATCTGAGGCAAATAACCATGGAATAGGGCGAATATGAAAATAAGGTTGTTGTAATAGTTTTACATAAGGTTGGTAAAAGTGAAGTGAGATTTTCAATACAGATCGAAGGCAGCAAATTAGCACTATTAATTTACCGGACGACCCCGTGGCTCAAGTATCAGAGAGTCCTAAATGTTCGGTATTTATGGTTAGACTAGATAGTTGAGTTGGCAACTTTGCATCAAGACTTGGCGATTTCAAATGTCATTCCCCAATCGTATAGTGTTCGCTACGCCACTGGGTTTCATCTCGAATACTGCCCTCGAATACTTTAGAACAAGCGTTGCATATGATCCGTTTCGAGTGGGAAAAGATAAGCGGCCCAACACCAAGTACAAGCAAGACAAAAAGTTCAGATCAGGCTAAGTTAGTACAGGAGGATGCAACGGTAACTACTCATCAAACAGAAGTTATTATCAATGATGGTAAGTTGAGATCGACAACAACACAACAACCAAAAATTAAGGAGAATAGCAGTATGGAGGAGAGCATTCCAGAAGGGAAGCCGCAGCGTAACAATAAAAAAAAATAGAAAGATAGAGGCAAAAGCCTTTGGTAAGACAAAGGCTAAAGTACAAATCGAGGAAAGCCTCTCTAAATAGGACTTACCAGGGGCAGACAAAGGGACTATCATATAAAACACTATCACCGTTCTTTGAATAACAACTAAACAATCTTCAATATATGCTTAATACTGACCAACTGAAACAGGCAACTGAATTAGTTACATCGCTTTTATTTTTATTTTTTGGCACAGATAAATAACAGTTAAGGACTATAGCTCTATGAAGGAATGAGTAAATGGTATATGCACTTTATTCAGTTTAAAGAATTTGTAATTATCGTTAACAATGTTTAAGAAACAATGGCCGTATGACACAGATACTAAGTTACAGGATACTAGTGTAATTTTAATTGTTATTATTAATTAATTGTGACAAAAGGAACTAACTTCTTGGATTATTCAAGCATGTTAAAATGCTATGTAGGAACTAGTATTATTTTGTTAGTAGCGTGTTTCCCTTACAAGAGAAGTTTCTCTGGTGTCAAATTAGTTTTCTGACGTACGATGTAAAAGCAAATGTAAATGAAAATGCAAATTTATTCCCCTTTGACCAATTTTACAATTTTAATCGTTTTTATCAGGTTGACATATACAAAAAGTATGAATAGATAATACAATATACATACATAAAAAGTATGAATAAAGAATATAGTATGGAAAGAATACAAAAGGAAAACAGTATAATGAAAAGAATACATAAGCAACAGTATGAAGAGATTTGTTGATTGATTTAAGATTACATAATATACATAAAAATCTATGAGTACATCTACAACGGTACGTATTTTCATGATATCAAACATTTTCCAACAATCTTTGTTTTCAAACAATCCAACTCACTTGTTTCAAATTCCTCTACCGTATAAAAGACTGCTTCTAAAGTAATTGCTTACTACGGAGGAGAAACGTTGTATAGTTCTTGTGTAAGCAGTCCTTAGTAACTTATTAAATAAACGTATCCCTTCATATATGTGGCTATGTTGCGTTTTAGCTAATCTTAGTCCTGGCGTGTAAATCTTATAAAGATTTCTGGTATTATGTGTATGAACATCATATCTCTGGTTATATTTACAATAATTTTCTTTAACGTGCATTATACAACTATGTACATGCACATAGTTTACATAGTTTAAGAATATTTAATATTCCAAAACTTTCTCGACATGATTCATTCGGTTTTAATAATCAATACACCTAATGGCCTTTTTTGCCACTTAAAGACAGTTTTTGCACCAGCAGTTCCCCCAAAGTATGGTACCGTACATTAAATGAGAATGGAACAATCCATAATATGCCAGTAATAATGCATTTGTATTAACAGCTGTTTTTAGTTTGTAGAGTGAAAGAATCACTCTAGTTAGTTTGTTAGATAGCTTCTCAGTATGGCTATATCAGTTCAAATTTTGATCTACTACTAGACCTAATAACTTTACATTCATTGTCATTGTTTGGTATGTTCAAATTAAAATGTATTTCCTCTGTTTTTGTATGATTTATAGAGAGGTCATTATTACTAAACCACTTTACTGTCCTTTGAATCATTTCATGTTTTTTTCTTTAAGTAATTCAGTATCATTACTAGTTGTAAATAGTGTCGTATCATCCGCTTAAAGAATTGTATTATATGATAAATAGTTTGGCAGGTCGTTCGCATATAACACAAACAGAAGCGGTCCCAAGACAGAGCCTTGTGGAATCCCCTTTTAAAACATTTAACCTGTCTGATCTCAGATTATTAACTTGTACTATTTGTTGCCGACGATGAAGGTATGACGATATTAGATTAAGTTCTATACCAGTAACGCCATAACATGTTAGTTTATTAATAATAATATTATGAAACATAGTATCAAATGCTTTGCTCAGGTCCAGTATAGTTCACTAGCCGTTAATTTATGTTCTATACTGTCAAACACTGAATATGTTAAATTTTCAACAGCCTTAATAGTAGATAACCTAGGTCTAAACCCATATTGTATGTCAGATAGTAAATTGTCAAAGTAGGTGTAAATCTGCTTATGGATGCAATATTATATTACGCTTGATATTATAGGTACTAGTGAGAAGTTTCTATAATTATTTGATAGTGACTTGTCACCTTTTTTAAAGATCAATACTGTAATCGAAACTTTCAAACATGTAGGATAAGTACCCTCAATCATCATACGATTTATTAAAATGGCTAGTGGGTATGTAATTGCATCACTAATCTTTTTGACAATAAAGTTCGATAGGCCATAATAATGCTCCGTACGGGAGTTGCTTATCTTATTCATGGCTTGATATACTGTACATCATATGGGAAAATAGGAGTCCAATTTAACTTTTTACCTGATACTTGAATATGTTCTTTATATTCGTTACTTTGGAGTACGACTTGACTGTTACTTTTTGGTTGTGCTTTTAATCTAGTGAAGTAAACGTCAAGTTCATTAGGTGATTTTGGGATTTCAGAGTCATGCCTTTTCCTATTAGTTTCATTTCGTATGAGATTCCTAGCGCCTTTACTCGGATTTTTAGACTTGATAATAAAGTTATCATTAGCAGTACATTTTGCTAATTTGATTTCTGCTCTATAAATCTTCCTTATTTTGTTATATTTATTATTACTAACTAACCCATTACAATATTGATTCTGACACGCTTAAAGTTGTATTCTAAGTCTGTTTAGGCGGGGAGTGTACCATTTATATCAACCGGATTTCTGTTTAGTTTTATAACTTTTTTCCGAGAAATTTCATTGTAGTTATTTACTATGGTATTTAAAAAGATTTTAAATAAATCCTCAACGTTTATACATGTTGCATCACATTCACTTAAGATATATTCCCAATTATACATACTTAATTTATTTCATAATGAAGATATATGACTTTCTGTTAGTGTTCTAATTGATTTACATATTTCATAGCATTGTGTTTGGTTGGGCATATAATTTGGGTAAATTAGAAACAGGGCATCATGTTCAGATATACAAAGTTCTAAGATATCTACAATAATTGAGTCTTTAGGTACATTCGTTATGGCATTGTATAGGCATGCATCTTGCCTGGTAGATTTGTCATTTATACGCTACATGTTATATAACCTCAATGTATCTAATGGATCGTTTATCCTATTTCTCTTTTCTATAATATCTATGTTTATATCACCAATATTGTGATTTGTATATTTCATTAACAATATAAGTTTTTTCAAGTCTTCTAATAAACCCATGTAGCACAAACCGTTGGCCCAACTTGGATGAAGACGCGGCAAACCAACGGTCAAAGATTGGTCAACGGTAAAATTGGCGGTTCTTTTTAGGAAGGGCCAACAAATGGCGTCAACGTTGGGATAATGTTGGCAACTTAATGATTATCAACGACAATGGCCCAACATCCAGCCAACTGAGGACCTCCTGACAAAATTCACCAACCGAGCCAACACTGGTTCAATGATGTACCAACAGAGGCTCCTTTCCAAAAATAGCTTCACCTGCCAACCATCTTCTCCCCCCCGGTACCCATAATACAGGGTATTTGAAAATTCTGGTTACAATTTGAAGGGTGAACTAATCAGAACGAAACTAGGAGAAACTTCCTTTTAACAGCCAAATGCAGCACAATACGGCATGGTGTCGTCCAAAGTAACTTCGATTAATTTGGTTCTAAAAATAGTCTGATTCTTAGTTAATATATTAACTTATTTGGATTGCCTATATAGTCGCTACAAACATATATAATCACTTAACTATTTGAAAGACGACAGATTACAAGGTCAAAACACACACACGCGCACACTTACTCACTCACTCTCTCACACACTCTCCCTTTCTCTCTCTCTCTCTCTCACACACACACACCAAGACAAGAGCTCAACTTGTATTCCACAGGAACAATCCGATACCACCTCCTTTCTCCAGCTCTAAATTATGATGGAAGAATACCATATTGAAGTAAAAAAAGAAAAATATATTTCAAATTAATTTACACTGACTATGTACATTACCGCATGTAAATGTCTAAGGATCAACGTAACCAGTAACTTCTTGAAAAAATAAAAAAATAAATCAAAACTATCTTCCTTCGTACACGCGATTGTCAATTTTTTTCAAAAACGGATAACAACTGACTTCATAAAAGCAAATGAACTTAAATATACTTTCCACACAATTCTTGTTTACAGAATAGTCAATAGTGAGAGCTATGGAATTGCACTGTTTGCGTGTAACCCGCGACCTACATCATAATAGCTAGTCCACCCACCTCCTCATGCGCAACAGTTCACCCTTCGGTTTGCCTCCCTTCCGCCTACCACTAACGAATTTCAAGTAGTCACACGATTAAACAAAAGAAATGCGAAACGCGTGTAATTGAAAAAAATAACAATACAAGTGGTTGGCCTAAATAAGGATTCAGGGCGGTAAACCAACGATCTTACGGTTGGAAACCTAGCAATAAATGTCGTTGGCCTAAGTGCGGATTCAGCTTGCCAAAACGATTTTACGGTTAAGAATCTAACAATAAATATGGTTGACCCAACATAAAAAATTAGTTGGCAAAACAATCATTTTCTGTTGAAAAACTAACAATAAAGGTCGTTGGGCAAATGTGGAAATCAGTTGGCATCCCAACCGCTATTTGCTAATTCGATTGATCGATTTCTTGATCGATTCCCCAACGATCACGCATATTTTCTGCTGATGGGCCAATGGTTTGTGCTAGATAGGAATAATTCTTTATCAGCTTGAGGTATTTTATAAATAGAGGCCACTATGATTCTACTAGAAGTAATATAGAAAACAGCTGCTTCAAAAAATATCTCAATACAGAGATTGCTTACACTTATGATTGAGTGCTGCATATTTAAACCATCCTTTATATAAATAGAGACGCTTCCATGATTTAAATTTGTTCTGCAATATCCCCTTACTAAATTATATCCATCCGGCACACAATTGTAATTTTGGTTTTTGGAGTCATTGCTCATTTATACAGACATTTTAGTAAATCTACCCGTACCTGTAATTCACCTTTCTTATTTCTAATTGATTGTATATTAACGTGTAAAATGGTCAGTGAATCCTTGTTACAATCTGAATGTGTATTGGTACGGGTAGATTCATCAGTAGAGTTAGCTGCTAAGGGATTTGGTGTTACATTTTGTGGCCTTTGGGTCTTGTCAGTTAATACAAGACTTGGGGTGGGTGATGTCATACTATACTGTTAATATCAAAATATTTATCTTTATACGTAAACCCAATTTTGCCCTGGATCTGGCTCGCAGCCAGACCAGGGTATACTACTAGTTTCCCCAATTTGATTGTAGAGTTGAAAATACTACCTCTCAAATAAGTTTTACAATGTGGCTTTTACCTTTTCTATTTAGGTACATACCGTGACGAGTGTATAATTCTCGCCCCAGATAGCCTAAATTTATAAAATTTACGTTACTAAATTTTTCACATATCTTTTGAATTTTGGTATTCACTCTATTAAACTCATTATTCACACACGAGTTTTTATTCAAGTCATATCTATGAGGAATACTACATAATATAACATTCATGCTATCTATTTTACTCAGAGTATCCTCTATAACCGAAAGAGTGTTATCACTTTTGTTCTTAGCTACATCATTTGCACCTGTAATAATAACTGCACAGTCTTGTTTACGAAGATTCTTGTAAACCTGAGGATAGTTACGAAATACGTCTTTACTGATTGCACCAGGTTTAACATAATTTACCATTTTTACCCCGTTTAGTGCGTTGTTAATTTTAGGGTCCAGATCACCTATTTCTTGGGATTATACCACTCTTTTCCAAATTTGAAATTTATTTCTTACTTCTCTGAACACAATGCTTTTGATTATCGTTTGACAGAATACCATCTCGAGTTGGCACATTATTCTTAATGAATACATTGTCGTTTTTCGTTTTGGCCTATGTCTTCACAAAGCATTGATTTTTTTTGGTGGTGGTGGGGGGGGGGGGGTGCTCAAAATGCACAGGTATAGTATTTTGTATATTCTGTTGATCTGCATATTTCCGTGCCACTCTTGTCCATGTTTATTTCATTTACTTTGAGCCACAGTATCATTACTGCTATTATTTTTCTCACACTGTAGTTCATTTATTTTGTTTTCGAAAAACTGTACGTCATCCAAAAGTAATTGAATAACTATTTTAATGACACCATTTCTTAGCTTGTTTGCTCATAACTTGTACACTGTATCAATGAATCTGAGACAACTTCGAATGGTAGTTATTTGTTCCATTCATTGTAGTTCTCTTAGACTTAGATCTGGTAATAACGTCCGATGTATTTTTGAACCTTATTGCAATGGTAACAGCTGTTTTCTTTCTAGATTCTCTTTCTTACATTTTCCACACAAAAATGATCTCAATTTTGCATAGTAATTTAGATCAGTGACAATTTGGGATTGCGTCACCTCCATTGTTTAGATACACCTGCTAACCAAATAAACTACCGGTACTTTATACAGTACACAATATAATGCAAAACTTTCAGTAATTACATACCGATCATTCTTTTTGAATTGTTCAATGTTTGAATTCGAGATACACTCCAACATCACAACTTATGTAAGATATTTACTGGAACTTCCATAGTTCATAGTTCGCAACTAGAAATTACTTTTCTTCGCCTCAACCACAGCAACCTTTTCAATTTTCTTTACTCTGCTCTATAAATGAGAGCGCAATATCAATTTATATAGGGTTAGTAATCTTGATAACAAATGGCTGTCTCTAAAAGAGTAGAAAAGTAACCTATTTCTGCACAAATTGGTAATTTCCGAAACACGCAACGAACTAATGGCTCAACCAAC
>JAGDQP010029766.1:0-14334 GCA_022664845.1 Lepisma saccharinum | reverse complement strand
CCTAGTTCCGATAATTTATCTATGTGAGCAGTATTCGATTTCAACGATTTCTTTTATATAAATTGAAATGTTAGGTATTTCCCCAGCGATACCGATGTTCGATATCGTAATTTGAAAATCTCACATCCTAAATTTATACTATGAACATATCTTTGCTCATTTTCCTTCTTTAGGTACAAATTGTGAAGATCCGGGTTCAACTCCCGGCCAGGAATATTTTTCAGAACAATACGACTTTAACTTTCTTTCCACTTTTCAATAATTACTACCTTTTGTTTCCAGTTGTATTTTCAACATTGAATACATTTGCCGGAACTTGGTTAGAAAATCAGGCTAGACTTCTTTCTATATTTTATAACCATTTTTATATTTTACACACTTCACGGAAACACCGTGATGAATATGGTGTATCATATTCTTTTGCCCATAAAATCTGATCGAGTCTCATTTTGTGTCCACGCACATAATATAAGGTAGGGATTCCGAACATGGCCCTCCATAACTTTGTTGATTTTTTTTCACTAAGAAAGGTTAGTTATTCTTGCGAATCGACTGAACCATCTAGTTAGGATACTATTTGGACAAGTAACAAAATAAATCTGCTTCCTAGAAATCACGTATAAAAATGTAATAAATCGAAAACTAAAATATTGCCAGTGGGCCATATTGGGAACATGGTGTTCCCAATATGGCCCAACGTATTTTCGCTACGACATGCAAAGATGCATGTCTGCAACCTTGTCTGCCTGACAAAGGTAACAAAACCAAGATTCACAACTCAGTGTGAGTTCTTCAGGACTATTACAAGCAGTTGCTGAAATACTGGCCGTTTTAAACGTGATGACACTTGCTTTGTTTTGGTTTTAATCTTCTTATTCTTTGTATTGGAATTGATAGCTTCCTTATTACCTGGCATTATCTTCGTTTTATTTACTAAACATTATGATGATGAGTGTTCAGTACAAACATTCCAAATACCTAATTCTTTCATTTTCAACTGTCATGACTGCATTTTACCTAAGATGACGATGTGCCATATTGCGCACTATTGACTTTTTCACTTTCTCTGGCGCCTGCTAGTTACACAATGCAATACATTGCGTCACACACATTTTATGTTCACGTATGCTCACAGAGCTACATTATCCATGCATTATACTGATTAGGTTATCAACAATAGTTACTGAAACGAAACATTACTTATTTTGCTAAAATAACAGCAAATTATTTTCTTGCTCAATATGCCACTTCAACTGGAGCTGCTGCCACTCACGCCACTCGCAAACAAATGAGTCGCGCAAAAGTGCTTTCTCTTATCATGGTGATATAATTTACGGTGACATCTAATAGCAGCAACGGAAAGCTGCAACGATCTGGGGGTGGGTCATATTGGGGACCCGGGTCATAATCGATACACTTACCTTAGTGGTCATTTTGAATATGTATTATCCAGAATTCACATGGAATTGAAGTTGGAAATCGCTGCTACCGATCAGTCAAAGTCAGAACTTTGTGCCAGGAAGCAGCTCAGACCTCGGAGTGGCCGAAGGGCTAACGCGCTCGCTTTCTGTGCGCTTGGTCGCGGGTTCTTTCCAGCGGGGTCCGTTGAACATAGTGTTTCGGAACCTGCTTTATCCAGCTCGTTTAAGACTATAATTATTCCTTCATTCACTTATTCATGAAACAGCTCAATACGTAGGAAATAATATTAGATATTAATCAGGCAACCTTTCTTTCTGACCTGTTTTGTAAACCATCTAACATTGTAAGATTTTTTAAAACTATACGTAGTGAAAACATTCTATTAGGAGCTCCCTGTCTTTTAACCCGTTGCCTCCCTTTTGTCAAAGAAAATCTAGGGTTTCCTGAGCAACTATGCCTCGATATTTAAATAGCATGTAAATAGCATGATATTACTGTGTATTTACTACAGAAAATATGTTAAACCTATCATAATAAGCGTAATACAATTTATGACAATTTTTAAAACGTTTTGACGTTTTGAAAATAGACGCAGTGGTTAGGTCTAATAGTTCATATTGAGGTTGACCTTCAACACGTCTCCCAAAAAGATAATCGGAAATCGTAGTTTGAGAACCTCACCTTTAGGTGAAGAGAATAAATAATTCAGACTAGACATGAAAAGAGAAAAGAATAGAGGTGATAGTGTGAGATGGATCGTGCACCATGGTTTACTGTGAACGCGTGGAAAAACTTGTTCCATCTTTACGCAGATTTTATACTTAGTCTTTTGGTTTGTTGTCCTGTAGTAAATTGTGTACCGAAGTGCTTTGCATTTTACCCGATCCTCCCACTCTTTCTACTAGTGAAGGATGAATCAGAACGTGTGAAATGGTGTTAGTGAAGAGATTCGGGGATTTTGTCAACGATTGGCTAATCCCTAGGCGATTACACCATTGAGTTACGACGGAATTTGATCGCCACGAATATGCAAATCAGGTCAAAGAGTGAAAGCACTGATCCGAATTGTACGTGATCCCGTATGGTTGCTAAATCACTGTAACAAAAACATACACATACTGTATATACATACGCGACAGATGACACGGCGGCCTGGGAGCGGAAAGCTTTATTCGTTGTTATTACAAGATTTAATAGGGTGTTTTTCCTTAACGAATTTCCATAGATGTTTGCCGAACTAGGGTTTTCTACTGCTCTCCAAAAAATGCAGCCCTTCTTCGTGTCTACACTGTAAAAACTAATATATTTATTTTACATTTTTTAATACATCCTACATTATCTTAATTTCGTAGTTAAGAAATGTAAGTAATGTGTACAAGAAGTTTGGGAAAATTTTCATGCATTTCTAAAGGTTAGGTTTGAATGATTTTTGTTCACTGAATTTCCTATGGTCTTTTTTAAAATCGTTATTGCTCACATTTTTTCTGACAATCTCCGGTTCACACATATTTGCATCGATCTTCATTACATTACCGAGCGGCCGTAGCTCAGCTGGTAGAGCATTGACGTCGCATTCAGAAGGTCTTGGACGTAACACAACGACTGGCCATCTTGAATTAAGTTTCTCCATGGATTTTCCTCAGTCACACTAGGCTGATGGTATCTTAAAACTAAACTCGGTCCTACTAGCTTCCAACATCCCCTTTATGCCAGTATTTCTTTCAGAAGATTTCATTTTGGGGGGCACGAAAATTATATATAATGTATATCGACTCTAATGTGCCAAAATATAAAATAATAATAATTTTTCTTAACAATATATGTCGTACTTCCTTAGTTAACCTCAAAATAACATGAACAATGTTTATAGAATGTGCTATTATATACGTATTTCAGTATACGTATGAGTGATACAAGTGTTGAGAATAATTATTTTGGGGGGAGTGGTTGGAAACCTACGGAGGAGTGGCGGGAGTGGGGGCTTTGCCCCCGAAAGCACGCCTGAATGAAAAAGTTCCTCTATCCATTCCTGGCCTGAACTAAAGATGCCTAATGGTCAAATAAATCAATTCTTCAATATTTTTGCTGTAAGAATTTACTGTTCTTTGTATCGTAGTTGATTTGAACAAATCTATCACCGAGACGACGTGCAACCTTATAGTACCATAATGATTGTTCATTTGAGATGTTTTATTAGAAATGTGACAAAAAAATCAGTGCATATAGAGATTTTCTAATGGAAAATGTCAGAAGTTTATTTTGCTGAAACAAGTTTAACGCGTGTCGTTTTGGGATGTCGTACTCTGGAACTCTTCAGGAGTGAATGGTAGTTCAAGTGTCAGAGGTTACTATGACAATTCACTCTTGAAACATGCAGATTACATCTTCTCTTTGCATTCACATATTTTAGCTTCTCTTGAAGTCTGTGGAAAGAGTAGTTAGTTTCCCCTACACCAATACTAATTAAATTAACTTTGGTAATACGATATTTTTCGTATTATTTTGAGCTGTACAAACTCTAAGCTAGTTCCGTTGATATATGTACAGTTTTTCCACAGTTTAATAATAATTCAAATAATACGACTTGCCAGTAACAATAATGCAATATTCTGTTACTGGGTGGATTTTCAAAGTGGTAAATGGATGGTTGTTCTGTCCTGCTTAATAATAACTTGATCTTCTCTTCTGTAAATTAAATTTTTCCCGAGAATAGAAATTTATTGCTTTTTTTTTCTTTATTTTTCTTTAGTTACAGTGCTTGACGTGTCGAATAGCCATAGCTATATTAAATAATGACGCCAATGTACAGCATATATGTATCTTTTAGTGGCGGCTTTTGAAGCTGGCAGATATTCAAATCGTTACTTTTTTCTTCTCCTTTTAAAAAAAGAGTTGTTTATCGTTGTTATGTGTAGTCATAATTTTCCACACTAATCTTTTAGCCTCAATGTAGTCGTTTTGATTTATCAGAGGCTGTGTTGTGCTTGGTTAATGGATGTAGCGAAACTCGAGACAGAAATGGTTGCTGGACTAGTTACCGCTCTGATATATTTGTAAGATTGGTATCTTTGAGGACATCCTGTTTTTCGTTTACTAAAACGATTCTTTAGAGACTACATTAGTTTTTCAGATCTTTTCATTAATCTATATTTTTGAGAATTTCAGATCCGGAATGACGAGCGGCGGTAGCTCAGTTGGTAGAGCGTTGGCTTAGCATTCGGAACGTCCTGGTAGCCGCCCTCACACCAGACAAATGCTGGGATGGTACCTGTACTAGACCCTGAGTGTACCTTTCATCATCATCTCCCCCTCCTATCCCAACCTAAGTCTGAGATGCCTAAACACCATAAATAAAGTCCATTCTAGTTCGGAGAAAAGAGAACGTTGGTTTAGATTTCAAAGGTTTTTTCTTTTTTCGCTTTAATGTAATTGTGCAAGATTGTTTCTGCCAGAACAGCCACCTTCGTGCTTAATTTTTTCAATGGCGCAATTAGTCATTATATGATAGATGTCCTTTATTGTTGTAGCTGTTGCTTTTCTTTACGTATACCACGATAGTAACATCCGAATAGAATTTGAATTTTATTTTAAGACCTTTAAATATCTTAGACTCAAGCCGGGTTGGGAGAGGACGTTGGAAGGTAGATGACTAGGTGCTATTTTTGTACGTACCATCCCAACATGTGACTGGTATGACTGAGGGAAAAAACTGAAAAAACCTGGGTCAGGATAGCCGGTCGCTGGGATCGATCTCAGGACCTTCCGAATCCTAAGCCAACGCTCTTCCATTGAGCAACGGCTCTTGATAACATCTCTATGGAATTAACCTATTCTTCAAGTATCGTTGACAATGCTCATGGAAACTTCTTGTTTATTCTTGTCGCCGTTGTAACTTCTCAATCTTCCTGCTTTAGTCGACTTTTCCCTTTCGCAGTAACACGAATTTCTACCGTCCTGATCTGACTTAATGTATCTTTGTAGTCTCACATAATACAGTCGCTACACTGTTTGGACTTTTGAGATAACTTAATTCTAATGTTCAGTCCAATAATGCTACGAATATGATTAGAAAGCGTTAGTACTAGTAATTACCATTTTTCACAAATAACCTTATGTATGGTAAATTTTGAAATTAACAGAAAAATTGTCAGCCGGCGTGACCGGGATTCGAAACCGGATCCCACACTTGCCAGTTGGACATGCTACTAATTACATCAGCACGGCACGGCCAATTCTTTGTATACAGAATGTAGAAATTCCCGGTTATGAGACCCGGGCACTCCACTACAGGCGGAGATTTTAGTTGAGGAATCTTCTGCAAGGGTGCAGTGCGAAAGAATAGAAAGAACACATCTATTAGAAGTAGGGTTCTCAGCAACAGGCAAACAATAATAATACAACATTACCTATACTGCTAAATTACCACACTTTACCCTACTTCCTGTAGATGTCTGCAACACCTCAAATGAATCTAGTTTGATCACTAGTATTCTTTAAATGTGGGAAGGTATCAACAAGCACGTTTTTAGCGTAGAAAGGATGTAAAAAGGTTAACAGAAGCGGGCATAGAACCGGAATCAGATAGTTATCTTAACCAACAAAGCTATGAAGGACATAAGTACGTCAATTTTCTCGCTAAATATTGTAGAGGATTGATGTTAAAATGCGTACAAAAGGGGCACAAGAAGTGTGTTTTCTACAGTGTATCAAGATGAAATGACATGTATTGCTATAGGGTAAAACAAGCATTTCCTTATTTGAATTTTGAATTTATTCATGGCTTTTAGGCAACTTTGGCTCAATCGAGATAGGATGGGGGAGAGGATGTTAGAAGATAATCGGCGAGGGCCTGTTGTGTAATTACCATTCCGGCATTGGTCTGATGTGACTGAGGAAATACCCGGTGGTATTGCTCCCATGACCCAAATACTAAGCGAATGCTATATCAATTGAACTACAGCCGCTCGGAACTTCTTTCTTTCCATGTATCAAAATACTTATAAGTTTATTCTTTTGGTATGCAACTTGGATGACGTTCGTAGTATTAGTAGGACCCAAAAATTAAGTATCACTGTATTTATACCGTATTTACTGTTCAACCGGTTATTTTTATTCATGTATTGTATGTTGAATGTCTGAATTACGGTACTTCCACTTTAAAGGGCAATACGTTTTCACGAATGGCGTGGTTTTAGTTGAAAAGCGATGTCCGTGGTTTGATTTCTCTTTTCAGTTTGCAGCATGTTAATCATATTGAAGATCGCTCTTTTGTGTTAGAGATTGGTCTTATAATTCACAATAAAATGCAACGTGGGTGAAAAATAACTCCTTATTAGAAGTATTTAATAATTTTAATAAGTATTGATAGATTTTAATGAAACAAGTTTTACATTGCACAGTAGAATAGTATAACTTTACTACAGTGTTAAATATTAATATAGGTACAAGTGTTATAACTCCACATAGCCAGAGACATTGCCCACGAGTTTCTGCAGCCGTCTGGGAAGATACTCGACTGACTTTAGCAGGAACTCGCGTGGTATGTTGCCAGGACGTTCCTGTAGTATTGTTTAGTTCTTGTTTTAACAGCTCATTACCAACTGTTTTTCTTTCTGTTTAATGTTGTAAATTGGCTAGTAAGATTTTAGATAAATATTTCAGTAACTGTTTTCTCTCTCTCTCTCTCTCTCTCTCTCTTTTTACCCCAAAGTATAATTTAGAATTATGCTATTGATAAGGTTAGATTATGCTCTTACTAACCGGAGTGATGTACCTAATCCATCCCGCATTCTAACTTTATTCCAAATATCTTCGGCATAGTTCCTCTTTAAATACGACAATCAATTGTAAAGAAATAACACATTAATTGTAATTTCTATCTTCTATTTGTGACGATCTTTAACGTCGATAATAGTCGGTTTCTTACAACTGAGGTCATAACATCATATTATCACTCAGGCTCGTATTTCTTCGATATCCAAGTGTAAGATGTTCTATTTAAGTCTTAATCCTGATACTATCATTACATTACAATATTTCCTAGTATGATACACAGTCAAACTTCCATACAACTTCATTTACGTTTTACAGTATTTCTGACATCTAAAACAGTGTCCTTCAATATCATGACTGCTGATAGTAGTCCGTAGTCTTTTTATTCTATCTACTCGTATCAGCTATTTGCACTGAAAAACTACGGAGATTTTAAGCTAGTATCTGTTTGCTGTTTCAGCGTACGTAAAAAATGTATGCGAATACGAATCACTGTACAAAGTCTTCATCTAACGAGGATGTTCACCTTATCTGAAAGACAAGTTCTTCTTTTATTTTAATTTATTACAGTTTGTTTTTACCAATGAGGAATGGTAATAGTTCGAAACGTAGGCTTTGCAACCCTGGTATACGTAAGTCTTCTAAGTCTTCCGTGGAATGATTATAAAGTCGAGAGGAGTGCGACAGGTGATGGCACTATTCCTTCCACTAAACTACAGAAAACGAATTTCGGAATTGCGGCTCATTTCCACGTGGGAACTCCTAAAGATAGTCCAAAAGAGGTCGCTCTTGGGGTTTGGGACATTGGTTGGAAAGCGGGCTAGTTATAAAACGTCGTTCTGTGTAAGAGAGACTCCATCTCGGTTACAGGTGAAACGAAGGCGAACCTTTTAATGTTCCCAGAGCGAAAGAACCGTAACGGAAACTCATAATTCATGGCGTTCTTTTCCGTTCTCGTTTGCACAGAACATCCTATTCTCGGTCTGTTCGCTCTTTCTTTCTCCTGGTTGCTTGCATGTATATGTTCGTATGGGTACATCCAATGATGTTGATTCCACAGCCTCGTTTTCGAGTTCACTTTCCATTTAGTTGTCTCTAATTCATGAAACTTTTCATGGCATACAAATTCCGCCATTTGAAATGTATGTTCAAAGAAAATAGTTCGAGGAAATGGGAGTTGTTATGAACTTACAGAGAAGGCGCTACACAAGAAGTGACATAAAACTCATTGAAAGGTTTGTTCTTATCTAAAGTTTTTTTTCCCTAGTCTTGGTGTGAAATATTTATGTTGGATAAGACTTAACATTCTCACATCAATCCCTTTTGTGTGCCCAATAATCACACACCATTGGCCGGACAAAATGATCGAATAAAGTCTTACATAGTGAACACGATTTATATATATTCTGGCCTTTAGACATCTCACTCACGATCAGGCCGGGATATGGTGGCAGAAATGATGTTGGAGGTGCACTACACTCAATTTTTTTGTTCTGTTGTTGTTTGTTACAAGACTTGATGAAATATTTCTATTCGATAAGACTTATCATTCTCCCATCCACGGCGGCAACGCTTTATGTGTACCCAATAAACCTATTGCCCGGGGGAAAGGTGTCAGTGACTAACACCATACCCAATATTAAAAATGTGTAAATAAAATCATATATTTCGTGCTTATATTAACATTACATGAATTAAATTAAATTACATGATCGAGTAGTGTCTTATATAATTAAAAAATATATTTATAACCTTTACACATCTTGGAAGGTAGTCGGGCACATCCTAGTTTGTAGGTACTATTCCGGCATTTACCTGGTTTGACAGGATAAACCCTGGAAAAAACCTTAATCAGAATGGACGTCTGTTCGGATCGTTCCCAAAACCCGCCGATTGCTAAGTCAGCGCTATACCAGCGCAACATGAATTAATTTAGAAACTCTTCATAGTATTTTGATGACATGGGAACGGAATTGGTAGCCCCAGCTGATATGTTGATAAGGACTGCTCACATCGTAAGAACGTTAACGCTGTTATGCAAATGCTCTGTCAGCGAATGTGGAAACGCTATCTAAAATGATTGAAAATATGCTTTTTCTTCCCATTATTTTAGATTTGTTCCGAAGATATTAGTTACGGATCCTTAAGAGTATTTTGTATGTCACTTTGAGTGTAGAGACGAATTTCACACGCAATGAAACAGTGGAGTTTACATTTGCATAAACAGCAGTTTTATGGTTTAAAAGCGTTGTGCTAAGTTCCATAGCAAATTCACATTAATTACGTACGGTGTGAGTCGCAAATGGGGGAGAAGTGAAATGTGGGTTTGGTTGTATTGTAAAATGATAATTCGTGACAGAGCGGTCAGAAATAAATTGCAAGCGAACTTAGTTCAACAAGTATTTTATAACTTCGTGTCAAGTGATTTTGGGTGGGAATGAAAACGAGCGTACAACCATTGATTTTTCATTAGTCTTATATAATTGTTCCACTTTTTTTTATTTAGGAAAAAAAACAGGTGGTGCAATTAAAACCCATTTCCTCTCTTAATTTATGTGGTTAATTCAATCCTATTGGCTGTTTGTGGTATGACCTTTTATATTTCAATCACCGTTTTATTGCCGTCAACGAGAACTCGCAATTGGCAGCGAAAGTTCATGGCTGTTGTGTTGTTGGTTTTTAAATTTGACCACAGGAAAGTTTCTGAGAATGTTAAAAAAAAAGATAAAAAGTGAAACAAAATGACAAAATCAGTTCTGTTACTTGCCATTGTGTAGTGGTTCAGTTGTGGATAGTTTGAAGCTCATTCTGTAGATATATGCTCTCTGTGTGTGTACTGAATAACGGGTTTCCCTCTGATTGAACTTGCTTTGTTTTTCCTAATCAGGACTGCCACAGTTTTGTTGTTGCTACATGTTTTTAATCAAACACAGCTGTTTATACAGAAGTGCACATGCAAGCCTCTTTTGTAGTTAACTTGTTTGTGGCCAGTGGTTTTAGACAAACAGATATATACGTTTTAACATAATGTTGTGCGTCTGAGATAAACAGATATACACGCATTTTGTTTTTCTGACACTTGCATTAGTAACGAGTCAAAGCTTTTTATACTGCTATTGAAAGTTCAAAAAGATTCATGGTGTAACGGATCAGTAGATCCGTTTAATTTCTTAATGCAGTGTAAACCGGATGATATATCTTTTAAATGTATGGTAAAGTCAAAATTCAATATGGTACATGACACGTGTTGAATAGGTTCAACCTCTACCAGAAAACCATGACGGATATTTAAGCGTCTCTCGTCTCCTGTTTTATGATTATAATAAATAATAAATGTAAATTTTACGATTTTTGTTGATTGTGATATAAAACTGTAAAATATTTATGTAAATATAATACATATTTATTATACAATGCCCGTAGATTCTCTCCCTGATTGCAGTCATGGGTAGCGCCTCATGTTTAACAGTAGCGGAGCGAAACATGGCAAATTGTGAGGAACCTTACCAAGCTTTTGTGAGGTAATGTAAACTTGCACGTAAACACCTGTACTGTGGCACAGAACACTTCTAGATAAAACTTCAAATTCTATCCAGGTATTGGCTAGAATATCTGGAGCGATCGATGTAATTGTAGCAAGTATGCTGCTCTTCAGTGTTTCAGTATCCGCCACGGTATATATGTTTTCGGTGTCTTTGATATAACCCCACAGGAAATAAATTCCAGTGGTGTTATATCAGGAGAGCGTGGAGGCCAAGCTGTTGATATTCTTCCATCATTTGTCCTCAACTGTCCAGCGCCTTGGTATTGTTACATCAAGATATGCATCGACTTCCTAAACCCAATGCAGTGGTGCTGCGTTCTGCTGAATAATCACGTCTGGTTGATATTCTTCCAACTGAAGAACAAAAAATAACTGCAACATGTTCAGATACGCATTTGCTGTGACGGCGTCTTTGATAAATAAGAATGACCCGATAACTTTCCTGTGCATGAGTTCACACCAAACATTTACTTTTAGACTGCCTCTCTCGGTCTCCGCCACGACTCTTGGAGTCTCTAACCCCCTAAATCCGTGCTTCTCTTTATTCATTGTACCCATGATGTTGAACGTTGAGTCGTCCGAGAAAAAAACAAACACATTTTAGGTATTCATTGGGTTCCTCAGTTCGGGTTAGCATAGTGACTGCAAATTCATAACGACGGTCGAGGTTTGTGTTTCAAAACCTCTACAATTTAATTAATTTGCCCATTCCTGTAACCGTGAGAAATAATATTCGTAGACAAGCGCTTCATTAGTAAAGAGATTGTTCAGAAAGCCGTCCATTTTCAGATGTCCTTCCTGCATTCTCTTAGTGAGACTGAGAGTAAGTTGTAATGTGCTGCTTCAGCACTGGCAGTCTATTATGGTCTAAGATACGTAGTTGTGGTGAAAATATTTTTACTATGCCTGAATATTAAGATAGAATGCTGGAAGGTAATTTCCGAATGAAATATTGTTCCACGTTTTTCGTAATTTTTGTTTTCGCGTATTTAAGTCTATGCCATGATGCTCATGATTTATATTCATCCAACGTGTCATAAAAAGCTGCGAAGCTTAATTCGGGGACTTTGTCAAAGACGATGTTTTGGTGTTTGCTATTGTGTAAAATTTGTTTCTTCGCATCTATGGCGTATGTAAAAGTAATACAACAAACCATCGTCTTTTATGGGATTCCTCGCACATAAACAGTCATTGAGGGACAATCTTTTTTTTTTCCTTTTCCTTTTCCTTTTTCATTGGGACCAATTGAACGGAGTGGTTGTGAGTCTACCATACCAAAAACTAGATCCCGTCCGTTGAAGCTCACAGCTTGCTTAGCAACAACTCCTTTTGGTTCACAAAATCTCACAGTCCCGTTCACCTCCACAACTTTCCATGCATTGGTACTTGGTGGGTTGCATAACAACCCGGCGTTTTGGTCAGGATTTTTTCGCAAACATCTTTCCACATACTCGCACAGCACAAGAAAAAATGAAATTTTGTTGACGCTTGATAAATTTCTGGGGTTAGTATCATCTAAGGCTACATCTAATTTTACTTTTTACAATTTTACTTTCTACGTGTAAGAGAGGGGTATCTCTTTTCAAGGTATCAGCCCCACATTGGCCCGTGTGGTTGACAGTAAATTCAGTCAGAATACTCGGCTGCATGATCAGAATAAGAACCTACCGCATGCCCAATGATCTGTAGTCGCCACTACACCACAGGAGTCTTTGCTGTATCAGTAAAGCTTCTTGTAAAGTTGAATCCCGCGACTGTTATAATCGTACAGTTCCTGTTTTTATCTCTGATAGTTTACTTTGCCGAACAAGAATCGTCCTCCTGTCTTCTTAATGTAAGAAAATTAGTGAATACACAGAGCCAATGGTATTCTCATCAGCAAATTGCTCTAACTTGAAGTTTGATGAAAAAATCTGAAAACTTTATGTATATATATTGTAGAGCATTCTAGAATGTAGAACATTACGTGAGGGTTTTTCAGTTATAGGCAACAATTGGGTCAGAACCGTACTTGAATTGCTATACACATAGTAATTAACTAAGCTTCGATTGGTTTAATGAAAGACTGGCTTTGAAAGGGGATGAAGTGCTTCTTCCAATTATTGACTGAACCTTTGGTAATTGTATGAACGTGCCCATCGAAATTAGAAATCACTTGGAAACTACGCTGAGAGAAATCAGAGACAGCCCGTTTTGTTTATTCGCTAATGACTGGCAATTTAAATGCGAATTATTTTGGGGAGAGAAAGAAAGAGAGAGAGAGAGAGAAAGAAAGAAAGATGAGAGGAAGAAAGGAACGTTTTCGATTTTTTTTTTTTTTTTTTTTTTTTTTTTTTGAAGAAAGATGCTCATCTTGTCTATCCTCAAAGTTTATCTTGTCGTTTCATTGGATTCTGTGCTGATAATTACTAGAATTTTAAATATATTTTTGTGTATATTGTATGTGTTGAACGGAGAGCTAGGACCCAAACCTGAAGAATGACGTCTCTCGGCGAGTGCTTTTCAAGAATAGCAAGGTAGACTGGGCCTTAGTTTAGCTACCGTAACAGCATTCAGCTGGTTTAACTTGGAAAGTTTGGAACAACTTCAGTTAGAATGACTCACCGGTGCCGATCATAAGTCTGTTACAGTGACCACTTGCCCTCAGAAGCTGTGCTTCAAACATTTTATATATGGTTGCCCACCCAGAGAAATTTATTTGTAATTTTTACCATATTTTAAAATAAAATCTTCAAAACTCATTGTCAAATTGGCATCTCTAATTATGTATAGAAGACTAAGCAATTAATAGTTGAAGGTCTAATATTGGATGCAGTTATTTCCAAGAGAAGTTCGGGTTATCAACTAGAAAATTTCTAATTTTATTTACGGACAAAATAAATAATCCTTAATATTTTTCACATTTATATGAACCATTGTCAGTTGCATACATCTGAATGCAATGCACGCCTTGAACATAGATATTACATTGAGCTTTTTTCATTTGTAGACTACGTACATTGCAGGGATAGGATCGATTATTGCAAATTACCGAAACCAAATTATATTGTGTTTGATGTGGGGAAGTTCTGGATCGAAAAGGTACTTCTGTGCTCATCATATACAGAATAGCGCGTTATTGTTCGATCACGTAGTTTTACCCTGCTGTAACAGTTTACGTTATATAAAATATTTTAAGTGGTGAATAATGTTATTCAAGAACTCTTTGTATAATATATGTGCCTTCGTTTTTGTAATGTTTCAGCTTATTTAAGTATTTAAAATTATGTAATACGTAAATCTTGGAGACACAGGATTGCTCGTAACAGGTGTATATATAGACAGACAAAACTCAGGGACGCCTGTTTGTTATACAACCCATCAAACGTGACTGCGTGGAAGATTGTCAGAGAAAAGGGACTAAGTTTTCTCGAACACCATTCTGTGTTAATTGTAGCAATACGTGACTTAATATACATTATATCTAATTGGATAAATAATTTGTTGTCTGTTGCCAGACATCATCTTAAAACTTCAAATTCTAGTGTTTTTTTTAAGTTTCTGAGAAAAAATATTGACGAATTTTATGTGTGTAATAGACCGGAATTCTTGAAGAG
>JAGDQP010029765.1:0-21165 GCA_022664845.1 Lepisma saccharinum | reverse complement strand
TATATATATATATATATATATATATATAGCTGCCAGGACACCAACACGGCAACTCGAACGGATCTATACGTGGCGACTCTCAACTGTCAGTCACTTGCAGGAGAGGACAAATTAGAAGAATTGCAGAATGAACTCAAGAGGATTAAGTGGGACATCATAGGACTATCAGAAGTGTGGAGGAAGAATGAAGAGCAGTTGGAACTACCGTCGGGGCACACGTTCTACTTTAATGGAACAGAAAATGAGAAACCGACAGGCGTTGGCTTTATAATTAAGAAAGACCTGAAGTCACGAATCACAGAATTTGAAAGAATTTCAGATAGAATCGCACGGGTAGTAATAAAGATAAACAACACCTACAGTATGGGAAGTATACAAGTGTATGCTCCAACAACCTCACATCCGGAGGAGGAAATTTAAGACCTATACGAGGAGATACAGAAAATTTGGATAGTAGCAAATCGCATTACAAAATTGTTATGGGAGACTTCAATGCGAAAGTAGGAGCCAAGCAGAGAAGTGACACGAAAGTGGGAAACTTTGGATTTGGCAAAAGAAACAAGAGAGGAGAGAAGTTAGTGGAATTCTCAGAAGCCAACAGACTGTTGATTTCCAATACATTTTTGAAGAAACCGCCCCAGAGGAAGTGGACATGGAAAGGCCCAAATGGGAACAAAAACGAAATAGACTACGTTCTATCGAATAACAGGGCAATTCTGCAAGACGTGTTTGTTCTGAACAGTTTCAAAGTCTCGAGTGTTCATAGGATGGTGAGATGTAAGCTGAAACTAAATACTAGACTTGAGAGAAAGAAGCTTATCAGAGGAAAACCGCCACTTTTAGATCTGAAGAAATCTAGGGAAAGACAGAGAGACATTCGAGATAGAACTAAGCAACAGATTCAGCGTCTTGGAAGAGTTAGAGGATGAAGAAGACATCAATAGCAGAAATAAAATGCTGACCGAGATAATAAGAGAGATAGCCAAGGAAATAGCAGGCACCAGAAAGAAAAGAGAGAGCAAAATCTCAGAAGAAACTAAACTCTTAATGAAGAAAAAAAAGGGAAATGAAAGAAGAGGAAAATTACATAAAAAGGATTGAATACTTACAACTAAATAAAACAGTAAGGAAGAAAATATGAGAGGATGTACGAAGATATAACGAAAAATATTGTGAGAAATACAATCGAGGAGAACAAGAGCCTGAAGAAAACCTAACAGCAGCTCATGATAGGGAAAAGGCAAATAATAGCAGTTAAGAAACCAGACGTGACCGTAACACGAAATAAAGAAGAAATTATACCAGGTGTATGCATAAGTTTTTGCCGGTTTTTGTGGTAAAGAAAACACGTAATTTTCAAGGGAAATCAATTTTTTTTTTCAAAATATTGGCCATCGGCTTCTACACATTTCGCCCATCTTTCAGGTAATTGATGCATACCATGCCAGAAAAACTGCTTGTCTTTTGCGGCAAACCATTCGTCGAGCCATTTTCCAACGTCTTCGAAATTGCTGAAGTGCTGCTCTGCGAGCGCGTGCCCCATTAATGCGAAGATGTGGTAGTCAGATAGCGCCAGGTCTAAGGAGTACGGCGGGTGCGGAAGGATGTCCCATCCAAGCGATTTCAAGATGTCTTTCACTTGTTTTGCTGAGTGAGACAGCGCATTGTCGTGTAACACAATCACTTTGCCATGTCTTCGGGCCCATTCCGGTCGTCTTTCGATCACCGCGTGATTTAAATTATTCATTTGTTGGCGATAGCATTGTGCATTAACGGTTTCGCCGGGCTTCAAGAGTTCATAATACACAATACCGCTCTGGTCCCACCAGACACTAAGCATGGTCTTCTTGTCGAAGCGATTTGGCCTTGGTGTTGAAGGATCGGCTTCGCCAGGTGAAAGCCACGATTTTTTCCGCTTCGGGGTTTCAAAATAAATCGATTTTTCGTCACCCGTCACAATTTAAAGTCGTCCCTCCCCATTGCTCTACCTTCACTCTTCTAGATTGTAGCTAGTTTCCTACCAACTAACAAAATCATACCTTCGATTATTTACCTTTCGATAAACCTATCAACTCATACCTGTAGTATTTTAGACTTAGTGGGTTTTTTCCCGGCATCACCGGGTTTTTTCCCTCTCCAAATTTCTATTGATCTTTTCTGTTGTCTTTCTTCACCTTATTTCACTATTCCCGATTTAGTGGTAAATGTCTTCGGATAGAAACCTCTAGAATACCTCAGATCCTTGCTTTTTAGTAATCCTTACTAATTGCATGCGGAGACCTCGGTAGAAGTTGGAGAGAGGTCACTCAGCAGGGCGGGACTTTCGGGGGCCCTGCTTATCCACCCCCTTTCTGTTTCTGTTTCTGTTTCTGTTTCCGTCACAATTCGATACAAAAAGGATTTTCTTTCGTGGCGTTGAAGCAGCATTTCACAAGTGACTTTGCGATTTTCCATTTGACGTTCATTCAAATCGTGTGGGACCCATTTACCCAGTTTATTGATCTTCCCCATAACTCGTAAACGTCTGCTGATTGTTTCTTGTGACACATTTAATGCTTTTGCCAATTGCTGTTGAGTTTGATTTGGGTCATCCTCCAATAACACCTACAATTGCTCGTTTTCGCACTTTTGTGGTCTACCAGAGCGCGCACTGCCTTTCACCACTTTTAAATTGTCGAAACCATGTCTCACATGTTCTAATCGATGGAGTGTGATCACCATATGTTTCTACCAGCACACGATGACTTTCAACAGCCTTTTTCTTTTGATTAAATAAGAAAAGCAATGCGTGCCGCAAATGTTCTTTTTCAGGCACAAACTTCGACATGATCACTGAACGATAAAACAAAGATGCTAGTGTTTTGTGGACTCAACTTGTGTGTGTTTGTAGTTTAATGTCAGACAAACAAAATGACGTATGTGTCAAATAAATACGCTGCGTACTTTTCGCTGGCGCCATCTCTTAGGTAAACCGGAAAATACTTATGCATACACCTGGTATAAGCTTTAATCCGCTGTTTGCCCATAGATGGCGTTCCTGAGCGTATGAAGCTACCATGGGCACGCCAGACCTATTGTGTGGATTAGTTGGACCTCTGACAACACGAATCAGTGCTCATAATCAGCAAGGGCAGACAACAACACACAGTGCTCCGTTGGTAAGCATGGCTAGTCTTGTGCCAGGAAAGGAGCATATGCGGGAAGCTCTGCTTTTCTGCTTCCATTTGAAGAAATCGGCTGCCGACAAGCATCGAATGCTTGTGGAGGCCTATGGTGACAGTGCTTTATCGGAAACAACGTGCCGAGATTGGTTTCGTCGGTTCAAAGACGGCAATTTTGATCTGAGTGACAATAAGCGTGAAAATGGGCCCAGGAAATTTGAGGACCATCAATTGCAGGCGCTGTTGGACGAGGACGATACCCAATCGCAACAAATGCTTGCTGAGCAATTGGGAGTTACTCAAGCAGCCATTTCCATGCGTCTACGTGCCATAGAAAAGGTTCAGAAGATCGGAAAATGGGTGCCGCATGAATTGACGGATCGGCAGCTGGAGAGACGCCAACACACATGCGAAATGTTGATCGCCAGACAAAGAAGAAAGTCCTTCCTGTATCGGATTGTGACGGGCGATGAAAAGTGGATATATTTCGCGAATCCGAAACGCCAGAAATCGTGGGTTGATCCCGGCCAACCATCAACATCTTCCTCGAGACCAAATCGCTTCGGACGGAAGATGATGCTGTGTGTTTGGTGTGATCAACAGGGTATCGTCTACTTTGAGCTGTTGCAACCTGGTCAAACTGTCAATGCCCACCGCTACCACCAACAACTGATCAACGTGCACCGTGCTCTGTGTGAAAACAGGCCGGAGTATCAACGAGTCTCCAAGCTGATATTCCTCTACGACAACGCCGCTTATTTACCAGACCTGGCCCCTACAGACTACCATCTGTTTGCGTCGATGGGCAATGCCCTCGCTTAGCAGCACTTCGATTCGTATGCAGACGTCCGAAAATGGCTGGATGAGTGGTTTGCCTCGAAAGAGCAAGACTTCTTTCTGGCGTAGTATCCCACAAATTGCCCGAGAGGTGGGCACAATGTGTAGTTAGCGTGGGAAAGTACTTTGAATAACTTGCTTTGTGCTTTCTATGAACACACCATGTGTTTTGCTGACTACAAAACAGCGGATTTAAGCTTATACACCTGGTAAAAATATTTGAAAATTTCTACAGAGAATTATACTACTCCGAAGATGAGCTAGGAAATGAAGACTCAGAAGAAAATGATGTAGATGTCCTAGATGTAATGAAAGAAGTGGATAAAGTACTTCGAGGGATAAAGAACGGAAAGACGCCAGGAGAAGATGGACTCACAGCAGAGATGTTTAAATGGATGGGGAGGTGAAAACATGAAAGAGGAACTTGCGAAATTATTCTCAATGTGCTCGAGGAGGAGAGAAATACCCAGAAGTTGGAACAATGCTGTTATAGTTTTGTTGTACAAGAAAGGGGACAAAGAACGCGTGGAAAACTACAGATCAATTAGTTTACTGTCAGTCCTATACAAAATGTTCACAAAAGTGATTTTAAATCATAGTGAATGGAACTTGGATTTTAACCAGGGAAGGGAACAAGCCGGATTTCGTCGTGGATTTAGCACAATGGACCACATACAAACATGGACCACATTAGCACATTGAATGAAGTTATGGAAAGGACTAATGAATATGAACTTCCACTATGTTTGGGATTGATAGATTTCGAAAAAGCTTTCAATTGGATCTCCTTGTCAGCAGTACTTAAATCACTTGAACATCAAGGCATCGAAAATGCGTACATCAAGTTACTGCGAAACATTTATTCGACTGCCACATCTGTCATTAGACTACATCAAAAAAGTAAAAAATTTAAAGTTGGAAAGGGGGTAAGGTAAGGAGATTAAATTTCCCCAAAACTGTTTTGTGCGGTCCTGGAGAGAGTGTTCCAGAATTTAAACTGGGATGAAGTTGGAATTAAAATTAATGGCGAATATCTTCATCATCTACGGTTCGCTGATGATATAGTCCTGTTTGCTTCAAATGAGGAAGAACTACAAAACAGAATGGAAGAACTGAATAATGAGAGTTCGAAAATAAGTCTTAAAATGAATTTAAGTAAAACAAAAGTCATATACAATCAACATGCTGCAAAAAGGGAAATAAAGATTAGCGGAGAGATAATAGGTATAGTTGATGAGTATGTTTACCTAGGCCAGCTCAAAACATCGAATGCCAAGTTGACTGATGAAATAAATAGAAGATGTAAAATGGCGTGGAGTTCGTTTGGAAGACTACACTTGATTTTCAAAAGCAAACTACAAATGTGTCTGAAGCGTAAAGTTTATAATCAATGTGTGTTACCTGTGATGATGTACGGCTGTGAAACTTGGACATTGAATGAGCAAACGACTCAAAGACTGAGAGTCACACAAAGAGCAATGGAGAGGTGCATGCTAGGAATAACCAGGATGGACAAGAAGACAAATGAATGGATTTGCGCAGAAACAAAGGTAGATGATGTAATCAAGACTGCGAAGAAGCTGAAGTGGAAATGGGCCGGTCACATAGCTAGACGAACAGATGGAAGGTGGACGAGAAATGTACTTCATTGGATTCCTAGCGAAAAGAAGCGACCGAGACGACGTCCGAATGCAAGATGGGTAGATGAAATCAAGCGTTTTTCAGGAGCTACATGGATGAGGATATCAGCAGACCGAGATATTTGGAAAGGAAAGGGGGAGACTATCATCCAGCAGTGGATAGAATAGGGCTGAATATGATTATATATATATATAATCTTCTTTTAATATTGCCCCTATGAGAAAATTGCTGGCGACGCCCTTCACGCAATCCGACTGATTTATTCAGTTAGGTGTTGTTTGTTTTAAATATATATAATTTTATAGGTAATATATAATTTACTCGAAGAATTTACTGAAGAAAAGAAATTGTATTAAAAATCTTTCTTTTCTTTTACTCCGCTTTGCAATCTGTCGTAGTGTTATCCCATACCAGGGTACACTGTATGGGAAACAGCAGCTGTTGGTATTGACCCATGTCTCAGGGTCAATTAAGATACTTTCACTTTTCTCCCAAAACAATGGCATTCTCGTCAAACACAATCTCTGTAATAGAATCAAGACTTCAAATAACAGTTTAAACACATTCTTAACTTTATGTAGGATATTGAATTAGAACAAGTACTACACGATTTTATTTATCGTTAGCGTATATGAAAAACGTTTTGAGACTACATTCATGAAGCAGAACGTCAATCTACGTTCAGTGTACTGTTTAGAAAGAGTCATAATTCTATTTCCAATAAAAATTCAACATGTCATCAAATGTGCATTAAACCTTTATTCAAGATTTTGATTCACTATATTATCATGTCTGGAATTTATATTCATTTCCTATTTTCAAAATAAAAATATCAAATCTGAGTATTAGTTGGCGCTATTTCTCTGGTGGCTTAGTTTATATATTTCTTCATTGTGTAAAGAACATCTTATATATTTTTATTTTGAGAAGGAAAGATGTTTAGAATATTAATTTTATTGAAGAAATTATTTGCAAATTTTCGTAAGAATTGTATTCGATGGAAAGGTTCACGTAATTCACTTCGTTTTAATTTTTTCTCGTATAACTCATGCATATTATAGCGTATTTACTATGCTACAAATGGGAAGTTTGGTGTAATTAAAGTTTAGTACTGATGTAAAAAGTGTAGTAAAACTACGTGGATGTAGCTTGAATATTTAGGTATTTTTAAATGATCTCAGTTTTACAGTGATTAAAGTCCTTCCTAGCAGAGTGGAAATGGGTAAATCGAGTTAATCGGGTCATTGGGATCAAATTTTGGACCAGCTCACATGGTCACCGGTCACTGGGTCAATGCTAGGTACCGTCTGGGTATATAGAGGAGCTCAAGAAGAACATTAGGTACATTCATTAAGGAGCTCAATGATAACTGTAAAGGGGTGTGTTTGGAAAGTGAGATAGAGAAAAACAAAATATTATGTTTCTTGGGTATCAGGACTGAGAAAGCGAAAGACGGGAGATTTGTAACTTCATGGTTTCAGAAGAAATGTGCAGCAGAAGTTTTTACACAAGAGGAGCGACGTCGATGAAGTAATAAAGAGAATTTCATAAGGAACATGGAGGAAAGAATATTGAAGATTAACACGGAATATCAAAAGAAGAGAGATGTGGAAAAGTTTTGGGAACATTTAAAGGAGAACGGATATAGTGAGAACTCAATAATCTTTAACTGAATATTGAGAAAATAGGAACTTTAAATCTTGATTTCTTTCTGCTGTTAGAATTTTTTTTTCATTGGGTAATGTTCAGTAAGTAAATCGTTAACGCACAAACGAAAATGTGTTTGCAGTTAAAATTTATTTGCTACCCTTTTAATTTTGATGCAACTATTTGTCAGTTTTGTACATGTATGGTAGAAAAATAAAATAACCAAAAAATGGGCTAAATCAACTCTTCATAAAGCCTAAAATGATGTTTATAAAATTAAAAAATTCCGGCCGTAGCACTGGTATATTTTCCAAAACATTAAGAGATATTGAAATAATAAAAAGTATGTAGGCTAAATGAGCATTATAAATATCTACACTCTAATTGGGTAATAAAGTATGTTGTGTTGACAATAAATAAATCCCGATAATAATTAAAACCACACAATGCATATCCGGAAAGTTTTATTTAGGGTGAGTCATATGTTCGTAACGTTGGGTGGCCACGCCCACTCGATGCCGGAAAACCATGTGCAATGTGTAGAACAGGTGAAGGTGGTGGTGGCAGAAAGCGTGTCACGTGTCTGTCTGATCACAGCGCTAACGGTGTGTGGGAGGAACCACGCGTTGAATACACAGTTGGCAGGACCATGACTGAGGAAAAACTTGTGTGTCGTGTGCTTCTGCACCATTACTGGAAAAAGGGGTTGAATGCAGCAGCCAAGGACATTTGTGCCGTAGAAGGTGAAGGTACTGTCCACCCGTCCACAGCTAGAAAGTGCTTTCAACGTTTTCGGTCTGGTGACACTAGTCTCGATAACAAGCCCAAGAGTGGACGCCCTGTGACGACGAATATCGATGCCCTCCTGAACGCTGTTGAAGGAAACCCAGGAACCAGTACCCGTCAGTTGCCAGATGAGGTCCAGACATCACAAACCAGTGTCGTTCGTCATCTGCATCAACTTGGATTTCGCTCCAGGCAACCGAAAATGGTTCCCCATGATTTGACTCCCCCTCAAGCTCAACAACGTGTGACTCTGTGTGAAGAACTGCTTCGAAACCCAACTGACGACAGGTTTTGGCGGCGGATCATCACGAATGATGAAAAGTGGATCTCTCTTCGTTATCCTGACATCGGGAAACAATGGCTTCGACCAGGTACCGAGGCGCAGCCAGTGGTTCAAAGAGGGCGGTTTGAAGAGAAGGCAGTGATGTGTGTGTGGTTGAATTTCGAAGGTCCGGTGCACTGGGAGCTCGTTCCACATGGTCATTCCGTAGATTGGACATTGTATGCTGAACAGCTGCAACGGACATACGACAATGTGCGCCGTCATTATCCAGCACTGGTGACCCTAAAACGACTGTTCCTGCAATTTGACAACGCTCCATGCCACAGGTCAAGAAGAGTCCGCCAGGACATGGATGGCGTGGACATTTTTACCACACACACCCTACAGTCTCGACCTTGCGCCATCTGATGATGTTCATCTGTTTCGTTCCATGGCACACTTCCTGCGGGGCAGACAATTCCATTCCGTGGATGATGTGACAACTAGCATTACTGAGTTCCTTGCTTCATAGCCTGCAGCATGGTATCGTCAGGGGCTTGTGTCGCTGGTGGAACGTTGGAGAAGGACCATACAATGTGATGGGATGTACTTCGCTGAATAGGCTTCTGTTGTACAGGGGGAGGCGGGTGCTGCACATTATCCATGAAAACGCTACGAACATATGACTCACCCGGTATAATATGTCAGATATGTGTTTTGAAAATCTTTTCATGCGTTTCAGTATCAATTAGCTTGTGACAAACATGTTCATTGTCAACTATTCTCATCCTGTTAAACTAGGGTTGCCACCAGTCCCGTATAATAAAGCTATTCCGTATTTTAAGTAAAACTTACGCGTCCCGTATTATGAATAATGAAGTCATACATATATTTTCAACATATCAATAATACCTTAACATTTTTTAAAATTATATCATAAGGTCCTTGGATTTGCAGTAACGAATGCCATGAAATCTATTTCGATCACAGGAACTGAAATTAGAGGACAGTTTTATGGTGTTCTTCGACAGTCTTACGTTATCTTCAGAGTTCCTATGATTTATCCGATGGCAATATTGCAACGAAGCTACAAGTATTCAATATAAAGAAGAAGCTTACAATGTCTTCAATCGAAGATGTTGTTGTAAGCTTGCAGTTAATGAAGGACTGGAAGAGTTGTACATCGTTATCCGTTGTTGTATTCTATTTTGGCTAGGTTAAAGCAAATTTCGTGTTTTGATGTGTCATGTAGTGTATCACACTCGGAAATGATATGTAATTTGTACAAGGGAGAACACCTGCAAAGGAGCAGAATTAGTATGGAGGTTTCAAATTGTGTGGGTATATAGTAGTATAGTAGTACAGAGAATAGTTCGTCACCTTCATTTTAGATTATTTCAGATTTGTCCCATATTTTCTGCCAAGCATCCTGTAATTAATTCATCAAAAGGTGAGAACCCTATGTTAAACAAAGCCGAGCGGTTATCGTTGTTTCCATTCGAGCGGGAATTGAGGAGATCGGGCAGTCCTTAGTTCAAGTGCTCTTCAGGTCGACCAGATCCTTCCTTGACTTTCCACGTACATTCTGGAACGGCATTGAATTAATGTAGCAGTTTGCTACATTACTGTATTTCTTTCCATTTGTGTGGTGTCAGTGGACCACAATCGGACCAAGTAGCCTATTAGTCCAACAAGAATGCAATACAATGATGAATAATATTGAGGGTGAATTCAATATGAGGAAATTTGTCATTATGTATAGCATTCACACCCGATGAAGCCACATCTGTTCTTCTAAGTTGTTTAATTATAGTAGGTTACATTCATCTCGGTGATTATATTTTGTAATTAATTTAACACCTATTGGACTAATTAACTAAACATAACTAGATGTTATGCTGTATAATGGTGTAGGACGAAGATTTCGATACACAGGTACTTTTGTTGTGGTGTTATAGTTGCAGCCTTGAAGGATTCGTAGGCGATATATTACTGCTTTCTTCTTTTATAAGATATAAATAGTTTCATTGTTATCGTGTGTTGATGCGACGTAAAGATACGTAATGATTTGATGCGTAATTTTAAGGTCACCGTTGCGAGATAATGTTTGATGTTATATATACTAGTCGAAGGATAAATAGATGGCCTTATCATGTCATACTTGTATACGCTGCATAATACAGATGTTAGTGAATTACCATGTACAACTGTGTGTGTGTGGAAGAGCCTACGTATGCTATGAATTGTATTTTAAGTTTGTAGTTAAGAGAACACGTATTTTTCTGAAGAATAAATACTACGCGTAATATCGTCGACTAGTTGAACTTATACCTTAGTTGTCAGGGTACTTAGTAGGATACATATTGCTGATATGTGATTACTTGTCATTACAGTTTGGTAGTTGATTGATCGCCTGGATATTTGCTGCCCGTCGACCTAAAGTAAAAGCGACATCAATTGTGATCATTACACAATTTTTCGTGTTGAGTTGGGCGATTTATTAACTTTACTGAAGTGCAACAGTTATTTCGTTCGGGCAGAGAATAAAGAATATTATAGCCAATCTGAGCAATAATAACTAAGAAGTACTAATGGAATTATTAGATACAGACGAACATCCCATCAGTATATTACACTCAAGGGAGTACGAGCAATTGCATGCGTCACGCACTGATATTCGGAATACGCTTTTCGACTGTAACGGCCTTATAACATCTCTGACAAGTTAAAAAAAAAAGGCGACTTAAGCACATAGTATGATAGAAGAGGCAGTGCAGATCACGTTCTTAGTGAATGAACACATAAACAAGAAAATATATATTTTTGCCGTCAGCAGTGACAGTTTTGCAACCAGCACTTGCACTCTCACATACATTTCTCCCAAACTCTCTGAAAGTAAGAGACAATCAAAATTGTCTAATATACTGGTACCACATAAAAAGGGAAAGTGTTAAATTTTCTTTTTATTTAAAAAATCTAGATTATACGGGTGTAAAAAGAAAACACAGCGTCACACACTGACATCTGAATTATTAGTTGATTTACCTTATGATTGCTCATTCTTAGAGATAAACTAATAGATCCAATTGCAGATTCTAGGTAATATACCACTACAAAATATAATGCGTGCACAAAATTCTTATGTTCCAACAGTTTAAAATTTTAAATTCATATTAGAGCGATTCCACGAACATGTCAAGCCCGCTAGTAATAAGTCAAACGTATTGTAGATTTTTGTATTAGTACAATTAGGTCTTGTAAAGTATCCAGGGCCGCAAGGAGGGAGGGACAAAAGGGCGTACGTATCCCTTTCGCCGGACTTGAAGATAAAGAGAAGCTTTGTACACTTTTGGCTGCTTCAAAGAGTCGCCAGAATCGGTGTTTTCTCGCCGTTGTTAAATCACAAGCTGCGGCCCTGCGTATACGATTTATCTTTACTAAAGCCTGAGAAAGAAAGGGAAGCAGTAGGGATGGCACATTGAGGGTGAAGAAGAATCGAAAACATTACTGACAGATTCATGGATTGAATTTCTGTGTCGATACAAGGTGGTCAATAAAATAATATGATCCATTTCTGCTCCTACAATTAAAAGGAAAGTGCTTGAATTTTCGTAATCTTTACGTATATTTTCAAAAACAAAAAAAAAATCCCTTTCGGTAGGCCTGCAAGCTGAGGTAGATCTCGAAGTTTTTTCTATGTTCAAAAATTCAAATCTCGCCTTATATGAGAGTTATCGAGAAACTATTTATTGATTTGTAGATTATTCATCAAGACCTGTTCAATGATACCCCACATGGCGTATATACCAGGTGTATGCCAAATTTGATTTCAATAGCCTCAGCGGTTTAGGCTGTGTATTCTATACAACAATGGGTTCGGCGGTCATTTTGGATCCAACATGGCAACCGATTTTGCTCATTAACGAACTTAACCGAGCTACTAAGCCTATAAATAACATATAAAAATTTGGTTCAAATATCTTCTAAATTATGGCCGCTAGTTAGCATTTATTGGAATATTTTTATTGTTTCTGTGAAAAAAAAATCATCAGATTCGTTGATCATTATAATCACTTGATATCCTTGTATTGGTATATATATATATATATATGTTTACATCCGTCTACCATTGTGGAATCCTTGACAGGCTGTATGTTTGTGGGACCCACCATTGATTATTATGTATAATATTATGTGAAAGTGTATAATAGACTTAGAAATTATCGTTATCAACGCTATTTACTTCGATTTTATAAAATCCAATTTTTTCCCCTCCCTATTCATGCAATAGTCAATGTGAATCCCTTTTATTCTTTTAACATTGCGGGACCCATATACGAATTTTTCATACTATCATTATGAAACCTTTCTATGTTCAGTCGTACCAACCTTTGTGCTTCATGTCAGTACTTCGAAACATGATGGTATCAGGAAGCGATAAATGAAAAATTGAGGGGTGTAAAAGCATTTTATAACTTTTCCTGCATATTATTTTTCAAAATAAGTTATACACAGCTGCCGTGGCTCAGTGGTAGAGCATTGGCTTAGCAATGGAGAGAACGCGGGTTCAAACCCGGGTCCGGACATCCTGACTGAGGTTTTCCCTCGGTCACACGAGGCAAATGCTGGGATGGTACGAGAGAATTACATGCAACATTCCTTTACATAAAGATATCATTAATGGTACCGGTAATCCAGTTGTGTAAAAATAAAGGAAATATAAACAATTGCCACTACTGGGAATGAAAGCAGGATCCCCAATTCCGGACGAGTGATCTACAAGTAAGTCAAGGAGGTCTTTATGTGAAATAAACTAGCGTCTAATTCTTTACCGTTACACAATTCCGGGAAGGCTTTCTTCATTAAAAAAGATTTTTGAATTAAAAGTCTCCACTTGTAGTCGATTGTCTTTACTTTCCACTCAGTTGAAGCAAAAGGAACACTAAAGCACACAGAACTTGGTCATGGCTGTAGTAGCTTAATTGTAGAGCACTAGGCAGGCAACTGGGAGATCTAGGTTCAGCATTTGTAGCAGAAGTAATGTAATGCTTTGTAACAGAATTAAAACGCTTCAGCTTAGTTTGTGGAAATGTACTCATCAAGACACCCCATGCAGATACATCGTTGAATTTTTCTACATCTTTTTTTTTTTTTTTTAAAAAAAAAGCTGTATTCCGTATTAGAGTAAGCATGCCTTTCATGCCCGCGAATTCTTCATTCAATTTCTTGATTTTTTGATTTGCTACACATTCTTTGCGTTAGATTAGCTGAAATTATTTAAAGTTGGTTCTGTTAAACTAAATTAGGAGATGTAGGATAGGTTACTCTGTTCTGTTCTTACCATAATCTGGATTCCTTTCCAATTTCATTTTATGGACTGAATAGACAATTTTGTCATAACTCAGTTACGTCCGAGAGATGACATCCCTCGACGTTCAGTTTTCCGGTGCAGGGATGGGGAAGGTAGAATCTAGTGCATTGAAGTACCACCCTGGTATTCATATTGTGAGTCTGATGAAAACTCTGCAACACCTCAGTGAGGGTAGCCGGGAGAGGGCTCGAATTCGCGTAAATCCCTATTACCTATCGGAAATCCGGGACATTCCTAGTTGCCACGGGGCTGTGTGCTGCACGCCTGTTGATACGAAAATAATATGCCTGGAAAAAGTTTTAAAACTTCAGAAAGCAATCTATAAAACGCAAAATGTCAATTTTCAACCCCGATACTCTGATCACTTTCGAAACCGTGATAAAATCCTTACATACGTAATTACTTTCTATCGAAAATTAAGCGATGATTTGCAGTTCAGAACTTTTGTAACATCGCCTAAGAATTATCTTTGCACTTAGCATTTTTCTAATGTATGAGACTCTGTTTGACCTAAATAGCATTATAGTCATTTTCGTCTCCTCCAGAAGTACTAGAAGTTACTCAAAGCAGTGCAACCTGGATTGTGTCAGACACTTTCAGTGGTGGTGTCATCCCCAAATTCTCGAGCACCCTTCCCCAACAACAACAACAACAACAAAAATAAATAAAAATAAACAAATAAATAAACGTAAATATAAAAAATAAAGCTAGAAATCTATTGAGAACCTGCAAAACTCTACTTACACCCCCGAAACTGAAATTTTTGGCAGAATCGCTGAGTGCAAAGGATGATTACTCATAAATTTTGAATTTACCCATTCAACGACTACTTAAATAATAACTTTCACCTGGGGCGGTTTAGTTGGAGTTTATTTTACTATTTCTAACGTATAAGCAATAAGTTCTACTATTTCTAACGTAAACTGCCATAATTTTATCTAACGTTGTTAGTTATGTAAGAAGAAAGAACAGATTTTGAATAGTTCCAAATCAATTTAGTGAATTCGGATCGTTCAGATCATTACAGATTCCTAACAAGTAAGTATGTTGAAATTGCTGCTGGCAAGGATCAACAGGTTTCCTGGAGGTATCCAAGATATGTATGGGCACTGGGCAGGGTGCAGAATCTTCCCAACTTATGTGAGGGAGGTGTATTTTCTCAGTGGAATACATTAAATTAGAACCTGTGTTAAGCTCGAAAGTGTTTAATATCTCTTGAGGGAAGGAAATGTCCCATCTCATCCATGATTTCGCACCCTGTGTATGGATATAAAATACACATATATAAAATGTGTATAAAATATGCACAATTACGCCTAAAAGTATTCTAATTCTGCTTAAAATTCTGAATGTAGAGGGCATTTGTACCCCTGGACCGATACCATAAATATGTCCGTAAGTGTAAGTTTACTCAACGCGGTACTGTTGTTCTTAATAACCTGTAAGTGATCCTGCCAGCCCCCCGTTCCCAACGGGAGAGTGTGACCCCTCCAAATTCTCTAGCACACATGCTTCTTTAATTTTTTACGGCTAAGAATCAATAGAACGCAGTAAAACGTTACTTACACCCTCGTTACTTACTTTACACCCTCCCAAAATGAAACTCATGCCAGAATCTCGGCTTCCTCTAGACTGAGAAAATTGTTATTGTTAGATACTGTACATGTCCACCAGAAACACAAATTAACCTTTCTATAACCGTCCCTTGGAAGGTGAATCGGTTCCAAATACAAGGTCGTATCACTGGCAATTCACTCGACGCTTGGTAAACTAAGCGAACGTACAGTAAACGTTCTGACTGTTTATATAAGAAGTTACAAGAAAATTATGAAACAAGAACAGCATAATGTAGTTACTAATTACGTTTCAAGGCAATATAGTATCTCAGTTCGTCATTTTCAATCAACAACTTACACAAATGTATTATCGTCTCTCATTCCAAATTTTTAAATTCACACCCAGTTCTTTCTATCATGCTAATATTATTTCACAGAAAAATGTCACAGCATGTCATTGAGCAAATCAAATTTTTAAGTAAAACAAGTTAGCGCTGAGATCATATTAACAATCGCGAGCGCTTCGGTCGCTTGATAGCATCTCAGACACACAGGCATTCCTTCTTAAAACATAGATTAGCAACACTAACAACTATGGTATTTAGGGATGGGAAGACACACAAGTTTGTTCTACAACTGAGATGCAATACGTTTTCGTTCTGGAAATTTGCCCAAAAACATATGGACAAACCTTGGTGGAACTTAAAGGCCACATATGGAATTGTATAGCGTTCTTTAATTTTCACTCCCACTCCCGTTGAACCCTCTGGGGTGTGTCGAATCAATAAAATAAAGAAGTTATTCCTAATGAATTGACGATATCTTTCGAATGACACCTCAAATAAGTTCCTATCTTCTGGTTCTTGAGATATGATAGTCTGAGTTGCACTTTCACTCCATTTCACCTTCTGTGGTGTGTCGAAACGAAAAAGTAAGACAGCCATTCCTAATAAATTTAAGAGAACTTTAAAATGACACCTCAACCAAGTTCCTACATTTTCTGGTTCCTGAAACATAAGAGTCTTGAATTGCATATTCACTCCCTATGGTCTGCCGAATCGAAACAGAAAGATAGCCATTCCTAATGAATTAACGAGACCTTTCAAATGACACCTCAACCAAGTTCCTACGTCTTCTAGTTCCTCAGATATAATTTCTTGTGACGGACAGATAGACAGAATCAGGATATAAAGTGAATTATTTTTGCTTTTGCTATCAAGGTACCTAAACCTCCTACAACTGATTTCATTCCTTTCCATTCTTGATCAATAAAGAAACGACAAAAGATTTTAAAGCGTTATTCTTGATGTATACACTATAATATTTATATGTCTGGGAACAAAGGACTAGTCCTCTTTGTTTCTCAAATTTGAGGAAAATGAAATATTAAACATAAGAAACCAAAAATGTTTACTTTTTTACTGTTACGCATTTTCGTTAAGAACTTAGAAGCAGGTACTTAAATATGAACAAAAAACGTTCTTAAAATGAAAGAAAACATTTAATTCACTTTTGAGAAAATCAACTTTTACCAGTGTGTTCTTATTCAAGGTTACCATCCCAGCATTTGCCTGGTGTGATCAAGAGAAACCCAAGAAAAACATATTCACGATGGCCGGCACTCGGAACTGACCAACTTTTCATTTCTTTTCTTAAAAAAAACAAAAAAAAAACAAGTATACCTGTTGAAATACTATACATATTTGTTAACATGCTGAGATTTGCACAATCATATCACGTGTTTTGGTACAAAATATTGTCCTGATAGGTAGTTCAGCAAGGGTGAAATTTTTTAAAAAAGGTATATTCCATCGGAAAATTCTGTTTTAAAATCACATCAAGATTCAAAGTTCCAGCGTTTTATCGTAGAGCGAGATATTTCTATACCCAGTGGGAGGTATAGCAATCGTAAATTTAATTTTCGTTAAGATATGTCATACCAGGGAGGGACATCTATGCTAGTTTGGGAAATATTGTCTGAAGACATGCGTCAAGACTTTTGTCCCTTGCTATACCATCCCAGCATTTGCCTGGTGTGAAACTAAAACCTCAAAAATTTTCAGACAGGATAGACAGCCGCTAGAATCGTTCCCAGGAGCTTCCGATTGCAATGCAAACTCTACCGATTGAGTAACAGATGCTCGGTGCGTTGTTTCTTTAATGTAGGTCAAAGCGCTTTTATATCTCCAATATTCATTATTCTTTCAATATGGGGTATTACTTTCAAATAAAGGATCATTATCGTTTTAGGTATCATCAATTACTAAAATAGAATATTTTCACAGAATTTGCTCGATTTCATCGTTTTTGTCGAGTATGAAGTTATTGCACTGCTGAACTATCAGATATAATGTGAGAGAAGATTATCGAAGAATCATTAACCCCGGGATGGTCTGTGCGCGTGGACATTGGTTCAAGTCCCGGCGCAGTCTATTGAACAGAGTGATGCGGATCTCCTTTAACAAAATGTGTAGGTCCAATCCTTAGAAGCCCAATTACCTTATCCCGGCCTGATCCAAAGATGCCCTGAAGTCATAAATAAGTTCAAGTAAATTTCCGACCTATACAGTACCTTAAGGACACAGGCTGTGATGTCCAATTCCTTGGTATTGTTGCTGGAAAATGAATAGGAGGATAGGAGTCAAGATCTGTATTCAAGGTACCATTCTTTGTTAACATAATTCACGACGAAAACTGAAAGTTTACGCACTTTTCTAATTTAAGCATCGTAATGTACATTCTGCTCATGTGATTCTGCATTATTATTATTACGCAATCGTTACATTTCTTTGCAATTAAATGAGAACACTTCCACGTGGTAAGGGTGAAAAGAGGTAAGAGTTGCGATCGTGAAAGAAACGGTGCTTGGGGGCGTAGAAGTAGTGATCCATACATTCTCGACCTATATTGCATGAAGTGAAGTAGATTTTTCAGTCCCGTGATCGACCGCCTTTACCGTCCAAGGTACCCAGGAGAACGGGGTACTCACTTCTGCTGCACACCCGAATCGATCCCGTTACATATGAGAAGACTACAGTGAATCAGCTGTGATAAGACAACGCGGGTGATTGACATGTGTTGTGGTTTCCAGATGTAAGAAGATTTTAGTAGGTGTAAGAGGATTTAATTGACTTTCTTGTTACAATTATTTTTAGCATTCCAGTTCTGGAAAATGCTTTGCAATTTTATCTATGCGTATACTGTGAATATCGTACCTAAGGTGTATTGCGACAAATGGTAAACTTTTTCTTTATCGCTGACTTAGTCGATTATTGTGATAGTTTCTAAGTCAGGCTGTAACGAATTTTCCAGTTTAATAAAGTGCGAGCGCTCTTTATGCGGCGATAGATTTGTTTTGTTTTCGCGCCAAACGGAACTGGTGCTGCCGCCTAGGCGTTCACTTTAGTAATCTGCAAGCCACATGGCTTCAGATCAAAAAATGGTAAGTGTGGAGGTACACCTATAAAAATATTCTCCATGAAGTTCTTGTACGCTATGAATAGTGTTGTAAAGATTTAACTCTACACATCCTCAACATAAGTAAAGGTGGTTATCAATATTAGTTGGTAATTATATGGAACGGAAAGGATAACAAATAGAAGCAAAGTTGGAGATCGTCCCGATAATCCACGCACAGGATTCGAGCCGATTCAGCTTCTATTATCCACCATTCTGTGTTCCGGTTTGCGTAAGTACAATTCAGTAGTGTGTGTGTGTGTAAATATCAATAGTGTAGAATTTAATTAATTATGGATTGTATCGCAAGACTATATATTAAGTCTATTCAATTATTTCGTATTCAGGATTGATCAATATTACGATAACTGGTTGTGTCTGAAAATTAATTCTTGTACACGTGATTCAAGACAATCAATGTATTACTATTACATCAATTTTGTTAAATGGCAAATTCTAATTGTTGTTGGAAATTACTGCCATAAAAATGAGTAATCAAAAGAAGTTGAATATTTATATTCAGAAAATAATAATTGCAGAAGATTATATTCGAGACATACCTACTAAGGGGTTCAACCATTTAGGAAAGATTATTTTCACAGCAAAATTTCCCCTAGGAATCATTATTTAATGAAGAGCTGGTTACGTCTCACTGAATCGATTCAGTTCACGAAAATATTAAATATAACCACATTTAACATTTTGTTCAATGCTAATCAAGGCTGTACATTGGGCCAGTCACGTAAAAAGGGAAGAGAAAAGCAGTGGGCAATAGCCTGTGCTTCCAAATCGAAAACAAACGATGATGTCAAAGAACAAAATAAATGTAGGAAAGTAAAGTTGTTCATGTCATGTGAGGATAAAATAAGTGTAGAGTATTATTATTATTATTTGAATTGTTAATTCATGTGTAGTATAGTAGAAGTGTATTGTGTATACATGAGTGTAACTGCACCAATCTTGGGCCACCAGCATTGTGAACATAGCCCAATAAAATATTACAAAAGAAAAGCTGCTTGGATATTCTTCAATGCTAAGATATTACTGCTCACTAGTTTCCTTGCATTAAGTAAAGATCATTTGTGTACAAGATATTTCTTCTTGGGGGGCAGAGTCCACTACGTACCCCTTTATTGAACATTCTTGGTATCTTTATTCCAGTACTGATTGGCAGTACTAACTAGAGAATTGGGACCTGGATTATTGGTATCAAGATATATGGGGGTGATGTGCATGCATCACGCCGAAAGTGCTACATCGCTTCCGTATTGTGCAAGTATATTTATATATTTAGTACAATTAAATAAAAGTTACCAATCTTAGATCTCTAGAAACTCATTTTCATTGATCTCGTTAGTTGAGTTCATGTGTAATGCATTTTGTAGTAAGTCACTAATGAAAGGCCAAATCAAATGCTGTAATAAAATTCATGTACAGAGTGACCGTAAAGTACAATGCAAATTTGGAAAACTATAAGCTTATGCTTTGTGAGCAGATATTTAGTGAAAAGAAAAGTAAACTTAGCAAGCAGTGAAATAAAGTATGCCTTATCTATACAATATCAGCCAATTCTAGTACTTTGTATGCACCTAATGCAAAAGGTGATGTTAAAGGTTAGAGTACAGATGGTAGTAGTATGATAAGCGTAGTAGTAGGAAAGAATAGGAAAGGCAGTACTATAGTAAGTACAGTGAAACAAGTGCTGTGTATTATACTTAGTATTAACATTTATTGTGAAAACCTAGTACCTGGTGGACTGAAAAAACATTTCGGAAACATGGCATATATATTCGGGTTAGGATCAAACAGTGTACAAAAACCACTGATTGACTTTAGCAGTGATGTTGGAAATAGTCACACATCAATGGCTAATTATGGTTCAGAAGCAGGAAGAGTGATCGATTTCAGCGTCTCATCCGGTAGTGTTCATACACCCCGAAGAGAACATTTACTTAGTCCTTTTGCAAATTCAGAATCTTCGCTAGTAGGGAGAGGTTACGATTACTGGTCCTTTTTGCGCAACGACAATAAAGGCACACAATGTAATCTAATGGGCAATGTAACAAATCCGCATGTAAGGTTAGGAACAAGCATGATTAACACCATGGCTAGACCCATGATTCGATGCGATTTTCAGCGTCACGTATCGGATAGTTCTTACGCCGATTTAAAAACACAAATGTTGCAAATCCCAATGGTGGATGGAACTGATAGTGAACAGGTGTTCATTTTTCTTGTAAAATTGGATGAACTTATAAATAGGAAAAATATACCAGTTGAAGTAATCATCATTGCTTCCATGTCGCGTACTATGGGCGAATTGAACAAAGTACTGGACATGTTAATAAATCAAAATAATGAATGGGAAAATATTTGTAACCATTTATTGGTACAATTTGTCTCAGTATTTGCTCGAAGTCAATGTATGAGTAAATATTTCTACCGTGC
>JAGDQP010029764.1:0-23122 GCA_022664845.1 Lepisma saccharinum | reverse complement strand
ATTTTAGCGAAAAGTAGCTTTTCACTAAGTGGAAAAATACATTTCAAAATCACTCATATGTTTGCTACGAATACAAGCCATGAAGTTCGCAATATAGTTTGCTTTCATATTAATTAAGATTGATTGAACTGTTCATAACGTCCTAAACGAACTGGTAAGCTTCTAACAAACTACAGTTTTTGGTAAAGTGGTCACCGTACCACTTCGTTCAATGAACCTCTGAACGCACAGAAAGCAAGAGCGCTAACTCCTCGGCCACCCCAAGATCTCGTATTAATAAAGACACTTAATTGGATATATAACGTGGTCTCTTTTGTGTAGTCAAGCTGTTTCAAGTACGCTCATTAATGAGCTTTATTTATTGCGGTCTCTCGTATCCTACTGCTTAGCGCTTGGGACTTCTCACCTTGAGGACAGAGTGAAAGCTCAGTTGATACACTTCTTTTTCCTTCCTTAAGCTTCCCATTTGCTACATTTCACTATTCAAAGCTGTTGCAAAACGAGAGACTGGAAATCTTTGGATCGAAACGTCTCATACATGGCGTCTACTAATTTTGTGACTTGAAATTCTCTGAGTTCTTAGTATAGTGGGACATGTTAATACGAAATGCCATTTTTTAAATCCCACTACCACCCAGCCCAAGCATCTTGTACATTATTAGTATTTCTCAAATGAAAAAAAAAATATATATATAATTTCTTTAAAAGAGGATTTTAACACACTGAAAACAATCCGGTCAGCAGTGGAAATAGAACCCACGACCTTCGCCTAACCGGGGCAGTGCTTTTACCAACTGTGGACAAGTCCACCTCATAAATTTCACTGAGTTCCCCATATAAATCAAAGATTTCCCTGAGTTTTCCAGACTTATAAAATTCCCTGAGTATTCCAGTTTTCCAGGGTGGTAGACACCTTGTTATATGAGTTTCGATGACAAAGTAAATTGATTATAGAAGTCTGTTGTCTTAACGAAGGTAAATTAAGATTTTCTTTCTTCGAGATGCAAGATTCTCCTAGCATAGTGTACAGATGCTTATCAGAATAATGGAAACACCTGAACGAAAGTGCAACTTACCAGATTGATATGGTGTCAGGCCACCTTTCGCCTTCAGAACAGCCTTGATGCGACGTGGGATGGAGGCATAGAGGTCGTGAATGGTAGCAAGTGGAATATTACACAATTCCTCGTGCAGGGCATCGGCCAGTTCTCTGAGAGAGGATGGAGGTGGAAATCGTCGCCGGAGTCGTGTTTCCAAGATGGACCACAGATGTTCAATTATGTTGAGATCTGGGGATTGGGCGGGCCAGGGGAGGTGTTGAACTTCATCCCGATGTTCCTCAAACCACGCTGAAACAACTCCAGCTGTGTGAATGGGTGCATTATCATCCTGGAATATGGCGTCATTGTCCGGGAACAACATCCGGACCATAGGATGCAAGTGGTCTCCTAAAATTGCGACATAATCGTTGGCAGTGATGCGTCCGCGAAGTGTGACCACAGGACCCAATGAAAACCATGATATTGCGGCCCACAGCATCACCGTGCCGCCGCCATGTTTCACAGTTGGGCGGAGACACTGCAGATCATACGCTTCTTTGGGCGTTCTCCACACATAAACACGGCCCGTGGTTTGGAATAGGGTGAATGGTGACTCATCCGACCATACCACACGTTTCCAGTCGTCAACGGTCCAAGTTGCATGGTCGCGACACCATTTGCGGCGTGCTAAAGCGTTCTGGTCCCTGATGAGAGGTTTGGCCCGTGCAACACGACCCCGTAAGTTCATGTTATGTAATTCGCGGCGGACTGTGATTGTCGAAACAGGTTGGGGGAGGTGCTGATTGAGTTCCTCCGTCACTTGCGCCGCAGTGGCACGACGGTTCCGCGTGACAATGCGCTTTAATACCCGGCGTGCCCTGTCACTGATGCTTTTCTTCAGCCCACTGTTCCGCTTCCCCGATGTGGTTTTCCCGTGTGTTGTGTAGGCCGTCATCACCTTCGACACTGTTCCTGGCGACACACCTAACACACTAGCCACTGCCGTCACACTCACTCCACATAACCGCGCACCAACAATTTGCCCTCTTTGAAACTCTGAGAGGTCTCCCATTTTACACTACCTCCGTCTGCTGCAGCCACTGCACACTCCTGTTCCACGACGCCTGACGTAGTATGGAGACCGACCTAACACACAACCACCAGCAGTCCGGCGCTGCAGTCGCCACGACACCACTGCCAACCCATACATCTGACGTGTTGCCAACTACAGGTGTTTCCATTATTCTGATAAGCATCTGTATATTACGAGTTCGGATGTATATTTTTGTCTCTTTTACTTACGTGTGTATCCTTCGTGAATCTCTTGAATTGTACAATTTACATTATTTTAAATAGATACGACATTTCGGTGTAGACCTTTACCAAAAACGTAAAGAAAAAGTCGTTTAACTTAAAAAATCAGGACAGAATTACTTATTTTCTTCTTCTGCGTTTAGTTTTAGATAGAAGCCTTAGTCTAGACCCAAACATCATGTTTATTTAAAATAATGTGAACTATTTACGGAGGTACGCACGTGAGTGAGAGTTTCTCATTGACAACGTCCTGGCGAAACATGCCTGTTCTTAAGCTATTTTTTATCTAAATTAATGTTCCTTGTGACGTGGTCCACACATTTCGTGTCTAAACACTATTGATATGTAGCTACAAATCCACATTTCACAGATTTCCCTAATCAGCTTTCTCAAGAATATACACCGAGTTAATAGAATAAAGAAAAGGTGAAGGGAAGCTAGCAGTGAAATCAGCGTCACACTGTACAAATAAACAGTTAGTGCTCACACACGCAATTCGGTGACCACATCAATAATAAGGCTAACTCTTTTTTAACTAGCTAGTCCACTCACGCAGATATTATGCCTATTAGCAAAACATTTTTGTTTCGTTTCAACATAATCGCAGAGGATACTAACCATAAAGAAATTACTCGCAATCGTGAAAGGAAGTACAGTAAAACCTGTTATCCGAAATATAGGGGGCTGAGAACCTCTATTATCCGAAATAAAGCTTTAAATGCTTCTACAGTTGGACAACTTCTTATACAACTAAGTTTACTGTTTTTTGAAAAAATCTTTTATCTTTTACTGTTAGCATTTCATATTTTATCTTTTTCGATATTTTTTGCCGTTTCGGTTAACAGAGGTTTTACTGTACACAATTTGGCAGAAAGCAAGAAATCCAATCAAAGAAAAGATATCACGGAGTTACAAACCTAATACTGCTGAAAATAAATCAATCTTTGTTTGATATAATTCACTGAAATTCTTTGGAGATGATGAAAATCCAGGTAGACAAAAACTTCCTTCGGTGGCAAAGGTAGAAAGAGCAAGTATGATTGGCACAGATACGTAATTATCACAGAAAAATAAAACATGTCTGAAGAAAGAAGGAAAAACAGTATCAAAATGCTACTAAAATCTCTGATGGAAGTAATCACGATGAAAAGAAAGATTACGTAAACAAGGAACAATACGAAGCGAAAAGAGAGTAATTTGTTTCTTTGCACTCTCCTTTGTTACTCGAGATTTGTCGCTACTTTCGACCACACGAAGTCAGTGGCGGATGTTCAATTCATATTCTAGTAGCAACAGCAAAAGCGTTGGTCATAATTTAAACAAACAGTTGGTAAACAAGTCAGCTATTTGTCGACGTAAACAAACTCAATAAGAAACCGAAAGATGTTCTCCTGAAACATCATGTGCTTCAAGAAAACAGACAACACTTAAGTACGTCCCTGTGGTTTATGATCAAAGTTAATACTCTTACATTTCCAGTAAAGCTAAAGAAATCTTCCAATTCGCATTAGAACACTTAACAAAAGCAGCACTACATGGATTACAGAGGAATTTTAAAGTTAACTTGTCTTTCCGAGAGGTACACCTCCTGGTGGTTTTTCAGGAGACACTCATCATGCGAGATGGATGAGGAAGTTAATAAACCACACAGCATAGGTGTCCTCCCCTATATGTAAAAAAAACATATTCCTTGAAGAACATGGAATATACGACTATCCGTCTTGGAAAGATTCCAAGACTAATTTTACTTTACTTATTATATTCAGGCTTTAATAATTTCTACATTCTTTTAACGCTTAGAGCGTTAAAACACGAAATTATCGTGCACCGTTCGTTAAGTTCATGGATTTTTTTCATTTTGTGGAATATTCCCAATATATTTCAAATGTTCCAGGAATTTCCAGAGTTGAAATTACTGGAATATGATACCTTGTGGGGGATAATATTTACCAGTTAAAAGACTTTTCCTTTTTGCAATCAATTTCTGTTAAGCGAAAAAGACGAAAGCGGCCACTGCAGTGTATGTATATTTCTCGTGTTCGTGTATGTTTCAATATTGTCAAGATGAATAACTTTCAAAGAGCTTTCATACGTACCAAAAGATAAATTCTAAGATATCGGAAACAAAATGAAGACTGGGAGCAACTATACTTGAAAGCAGCAGCTACCACTCTAGGAACGGGTCACGTTGGCCAATGAAGAGGTGCGTTTTCCACGAAACGCGGCAAGGTTACAGTCATTGTCTGTGGTTCTAACTCTGACAAATGACAGCTAAAATGGCTCGTATAGGGTGGAATCACTCTAAACAAGCTGACAACACAGCTCTACCGTCAATCCCTTTCGAATTGCACACTTCCCAATTTTTGTCGTCATTCACAGAAGAATTTATAATACTGGACCATTGACAAGCAAGTAACCACAAAAGGAAAAACGAAAATGACTGGGAAAAATGTTGTCCATGGATTAGCGAAGAGGCGTGGACTTTGAGACAAAGAACATAAAAAACTAAAAACTTTCAGCGTTACACCGAATTAAACTGGCTTTTTTATTGGGACACAAACAGCGCAGAGCAAAGGAGAATTAAGCCGGTCGGGTAGCCGTGCGATAGGCCAACGACTCGAAGGTCCCGGGTTCAAATCTGTGGATTTTAATGGCTAAAGGGAGAATCGTGACGGGCCGAAGTCCAAAATTACTAGACTGGCCCATATAAAAATAAAAGGTTATACGTACTGCAAATCACAAACAACTGAAAAGATATCTTCAAGGACTGACAACAATCCTACATAGTTAATAATTATTTTTGGTTTTTCACTTATGCTGTATTATTATGAGACACCTCCCAGAAATTATACAGAGTGCAACTGTACCCGAAATTGAGAGAACTTTTGCCAAAGAACAAGTGCTTTGAACCAAGATAAGTAGTGTTGGATTGACTTAAAATTTCAGTGAACTCATCATTAGTCAAAATAAAAAAAAACTAAGGAGGAATGATTTATAAAAAAATACATTTCTAAAAGAATGTAAAAAGTAATATAAACACAATTTTAAGAAAATGATTTTATTTACATTGATCAATAAATGCAATTAAAAATCGATTATTTCATAAGTGTTCTCTAAAAAAAAAATTGTGGGGGCGTACATAAATAAATTAATTAATTCAATCATTAGTTCGAAGGTATGATTGAATTTATTAATTTATGGGCACCCCACGGTTATATTAAACACACACATGACATTTTTTTTGTATGTGTGTGTTATTGACCTAGGAAAGTAAAAGAGGTTCACTAAACATTCGCACTTTTCAGTGTTTGTTTTGCAACAATAGTTGAAGACTACAAGTAGACCTATACCTGAGTGCAGGATGAGGGGACGAGTTTTCCAAAATTTTGTAGTCATCAGAACTATATACACCTATAAAGTTTGAACGCAGTAGAAGAAGTGGGTTAAACTTTATGGATGATTTTTTTTTTTAATGCCCTGTGAAGTGTGGATTGAATGAGCGGTGAATTTTTCAAAATTTTATATTATCATCGGAACTCCGTACGCTTGCAATCGAACAGAGTAGCGGAAGCTGGTTAAAAGTGACGGGAACAAAAGTGAGAAGTTAAATAAAGTCGTTTAACAAGAGTCATCTTAATGCATCTGATACGTATTCTTACTTCAGCTAGACTTCAGATACTTCACTCGTATGTACACTGATATCTTAGGTTACGCTAAATCCGAGTGGCATTATTATCCAGAAGACTGAAATTTAAACTTCTTGACGTATGTGGTAAGACTACGTATTGGAGGCTATTAGGAAAGAAAGAAGTTTAAATCAGGGTGCTTTAGTTAGGATACCCAAACGTAAGTTAGTTACTTTAGTAGTCCTAAACGTAGCCTTATGTTACGTTAGTTCGGGTCATTATAGCATTTGGGGAATAACTGAAATCAATCCGTTAATTGAACAGTGAAACATATACAGACAGGGGATTTCGTTTTCCCACGTCGCTCTCCTGAACTTTATACATACTTGCATCTTAGTCATGTAGAATGTCGATTTCTGTTCCTCTCTTACGGTAATTTTATTTTATTAAACTATTTCTTTATACAAGATGAAAGCCTATTAAGTTAGATATTTTGGTTTAATTAGTTTACATAATAACTATGTGCGTTGTTAATTTGGACGCAAACACGAATATAATTAGACATACACAACGAAATGTGCCTTTCTACATCACTCAATTGAACTTTACATAGGGTCAATCCATATGAAACCAACCAATGGGTGTTGCTGACGTATTTTATTTTATTTTTCATAGTACATTTTCTGTTAATATATACATCTCGGAGTACAAAACGATTTTTTTTACAATTTTATTACTGCCACTTTGGCTTTTAGCGGCCATTTTGTTTATGAGGGTCGGCCGTTTTTGGAAGTTAGCGATAAGTTAAATAACTTTTTTATTTATTAAGATATCAACTTGAAATAAGAAACATCTCATTCTGAATGAAACCATCTACAAATCATGTTACGACCAAAAATGTGTTAAGTTTTAAGGAAATAACCTAAAACTTAACTAGAAAAATGTATTTTGATTAGAATAAATTGAAGACTTTAGGGATTTTTTTTTTTTTCAAAGAAGGCATTAAAAAACAACTGTAATGTTTTTTCTCCTTAAAGATATAATAGAGGACAAGACTTACAAAAATTTTGATACCTTTTAAATGCCTCCTTTAGGTTTTACGGGCCTACAAATATCGCAATTTGTCCAAAATTGCCGATTTTCGAGCAGTATATCTCAAAAAGGACTGGAACAAAAAATCTGAAATTTTCACAAAATACTCTTCTAGTGCCTGGTAAACACACAAAATTTCATCAATGTGTTTTCTCACTAATCTAACCCACTTTTTTCTAAGTGTTTTAACACTTTAGGCGTCTGCGTCGTACTGTGTATTTTTGCTTATTTCTTTAATTAAAAAAATACTTCTCATTAAAAGACAATGATGAAATTTTGTGTGTTTATTACCAGGTACTAGAAGGGTTTTGTGAAAATTTTAGATTTTTTGGTCCAGTCCTTTTTGAGATATACCTGTTTGAAAATCGGCAATTTTGGACAAATTGCGATATTTGAAGGCCCGTAAAACCTAAAGGAGGCATTTAAAAGGTATCAAAATTTTTGTAAGTCTTGTCCTCTATTATATCTTTAAGGAGAAAAAACATTACAGCTGTTTTTTAATCCCTTCTTTGAAAAAAAAAATCCCTAAAGTCTTCAAAATTTTTTAATCGAAACGCATTTTTCTAGTTAAGTTTTAGGTTATTTCCTTAAAACTTAACATATTTTTGGTCATAACATGATTTGTAGGTTGGTTTCATTCAGAATGGGATGGTTTTTATTTCAAGTTGATATCTTAATAAATAAAAAAGTTATTTGACTTATCGCAAACCTCTAAAAACGCCCAAAACGGCTGATCCTTATAAACAAAATGGCTGCTAGAATCCATAGTGGTAATTTTTTTTTAAAAAAAAAAAGACATTTCTTACTCCCAGATACATACATAAACAGAAAATGCATGTGTAAAAATGAAATAAAATGTCAGCAACAAATTATTTATTTTATTGGTTGATTTCGTATGGATTGACCCTATATCGAAGTTAGAAGGATGTACCCCATCCATATCATTACGACAGGGGTGTTCACGGCTCAAAGTCCAGTGAGGGGCTCATTGAACTGACACTGTATTTAGGAGCCCACTTTACCAAAACTGTAGAAAGCCCCAAACTCGTTTAAGACGTATTTCATGAAAAATTATGTTAATTTAGATTTGGTCCCATTTTGTTATAATGATGCCTCTTATTCATTTGACCACAGAAGCAAATTCGGGGACCAAAATAAGGTATATAGTACAGTCAAACCTAACGAACCTTAGGCTCAAAGAAAGAAAGAAAGAAAGAAATACTAAAATGAATAAACGAAGTTCGATATAAACATAAAAACTCAGACGCGTTGTTCCCACATTCTCACTTTACAGATATGAATGCTGCCAAGGCAGGCACTTCTCTCATCAAATAACAATATAAACGTTACGCTTTCGACATCGTATCAGCGACTACCTCAGACAGAAGCGGTTGGTAAGTCTGAGAAGGACGCTGATAATAAGTGTCGAAGTTGTAAGAGTATACTGCGTGTTTTGATCAGAGGATTGACTGCCTTGACAGCATTCATATTTGTTTAGTGACAAAAAGTCCGATCACAAGTTATATTTACCTTAGCCTACCATACAGCCTTCGGTAATACTTTACGAGACGTACATCATAACAATCTATTCAAGAGAAATATAATCTTTGTATCGTTCGTCAGTGTTGGAACAATAAGGAAAGTTAAGATTTCAGTCACCTACGTGTGATTAAGGAGTGAAAGAGCGAACATAACCTGGAACGATTTAAGTGCTTTCCGTAACTTGTTGCGCTGAGGGCAGGCCCATGGAGTGAATGAAAAACGTGTTGTCCGTGTATAATAGAAAACACAACCAACATGATTTTCCTCGCACGACATTATGTCTGTGATTTTTGTGGCAATATACATGCCAATTATAACTGGAAGCCATTAGTATTGCTCCGCTAGCCCGTCCCCCAGCCTCTTTTTTCAACGTTTTGATAAAAATGGAGTGCGCATGTGGTAATCATAGTGACATCACTTTTCATAACTTTCTTCACAACGGAATGAGTGGTATAGGGCATATTGTAACTCAATACCACGGGGCAAGAAAGTAAAGTTTACCTTAAATGTCCTTTGATCACCCTCTGAAAAATATAACCCAGCCCTTCGTTGCTACGGTAACACTTTGGGGGTTATTTGTATTTTAGGTTCAATAAAAATTTAAAACTTGCAGGAGGAAATGTTTCCTATATGTAGGCGTGATGAAACGCAAAAATATAACAATATTTCGCGTTAAGGAAGTGTAAAGTAAGACTGAACGAGCTAAGAACACCTGGAACTATTTGGCAGCTTCGGCGTTCAAGCAGAGCATATAGCGGGTGTTAAAGTCGACGTGAATCGCGCATAATAAAAAACGCCTAACCTTACTGTTAGTAACCCGTCTTCACTTGCTCGACATCCATGGTGCCACCAGTTTTGCTATGCATGTCAAAGTTTGTGAACAACTCGAGTATGTATTTAAAAAAATAATAACACATGACTTTTCATCGCTGGCTCTTGCTGTAAGTGAATAGAGCGTACATACGGTTCAACAGCTGGGAACCGAAAGTAAAATGTATGTTCTCTTGCCACCTAATAAAGAATTACGAACCGGAATATTAAAGTCAGCACGATCTTTTTTTTTTCTGTAGTATTTCATTTATAAAACCGCTAAACTATGGGAATACGTAAACGCTTGATACTTATTATCACCCTATAACCACTTGGGTTATACCATATAAAAAGTAATGTAATTTTTATATGGTATATATATACCATACTCGTATACCATATAAAAAGTAATTTTTCTTGTGTACAAGGGCTGATTTGTAAATATCATTCCGTACGCAACCGTTCGGGAAAGGTGTATGCTACTTATTCCCATCGACACTCTTGTTCACAAAACCAAAAGGGTTACGGGTTTGGTAATGGGCATCGAGAATTAGAAGAAAAAAAGAGGTAAAATCATAGGGGAAACAGGTATTGTATAATGATATTTTTGTGCACAGAGAACAATTACATGCGAAGTCTCTTAAATTAGTGTGAGGAAGTGAAACGCGGTACTGTATGTTTGAGGACATAGACATGGCGTGAGGGGTTACGAGAGTTTAAAAGTGAAGGGAATCGCGTAAAAAAAAAATACCAAACCTGGCTTAACCCCTCTTTGCTTACTCGAGATACTGTCCACATTTTTTTGACAAAATACGCTTCATTCATAACACGAAGTGTCCCAATTAGTATTCTTCCGCACAGCACTATGTTCCTGCCTCTTGCTCAACACGAGTGCGTATTTAACGACATTTTAACATCTTTATGAATTTTCAAAATACTTTTTGGATTGTTAGTTTTTGTTAGATATTTATAGAAGAGCGTGAGTGAACTATTTTCAACAGAGTGTTATAAAGCGTACATACGACAAAATAAAACACAACAGTTGGATGCCATAAAACGAATAAAAGCCAACCAAAACTTCAATACTACACGATGGATCAGTTATTTACTCTTTACAATCAGATCTTTGGTTTCTAACATACACTTACCTAAGTCGGTAATGCATGTAGTGGAAAATTTTGTACCCCTTACCCTATTCGGAACGCAATTTATGACTAAAATGAATATCAATGGTAATGAATATAGTTGTTGCCCCCATATAAACAGTACAGAAAGGATTCGAACAGCTGAATACGAGATACACGTAGCTACGTAATCGAAAGGTGTGTTTGTTGTACAAAGCACTTGAATATCGCGCTAAAAATACATCGTGCACAACATAACCATTTTTCAACGGTTAGGTATTTCTCTGGATTGAGAATTAGGCAGAGACCGCTCAACTTTACAAGAGAACGTAAAACTTTGTTTAAGTCCTTACTAGATTCATAGTAGTTTGATTTGTGGTCATTGTTTACAAACATGCTCACGATGTAAAACACCAGAAGGGTCATTGCAGAACTTAAAAAGTTGTACAAAATATCTAATAAATTCCGTCATCAATACATATCTTCAACACAATGCCATATCCTCTGAAATATTTATCAAATATTACCTAAACTTCCCTTATACTATTTCTTATTGATACATGTAAATAACCGCGTTCATCCTTATTCGAACTAATGGCACATAAAATGCCGAGGATGTCATTAAGAGCCTACACATTTAAAATTCACATCATAAAACAAAACTGTATACACGTACAGTTCCATCACCAGATGTGATTTTGGTTAGTTGCTTCTGTATCCTCATGACTTCCTCTTCAACACTCATGGTTATTTGTGAAAATTTTAAATACTTTCAGTAAATACTCAATCCGCTTCTATTCGACCCACGCACCGACCTCCCCCAAGCTCCTCCGAAAAGTTACTAGTGACACCTAACGGAACGAATTTGAACTAAGTCACAGTCATCAATGTTCAGGCAGTGCACCTACAGATATCTGTCATGAAGCTATTATCAAATATTACTATAAGGTTCACTGAAGTATGTTAAGTAAGCTGCAAATGAAGTTGTTTAAAACATACTTTAACAAATACAATTACGTCAGTCTCGTGATTATTATCAATTTTGTAAGATCACAACTTCCTAATAAAATAAGGCGGGAACTGGTGACCATAGTACACAATTTGAAAGTATACACTAAGGGGCTACTTTTTCATTGTCCAGTTATCTTTTCAGTTAACTAACTGTTAGTTAACGTTAACCTGAACTCTAACTTTAATATCCGTTTTTCATTTGCCTTTTGGCTGGTGGTTACTTAACTGGTGGTTAGTGGGAACAGAGCGACGGTTGGCAATGGATTTCTACTATTACCCCATCTAGGGAGTTGTTCAGGAATTATGAAAACAGTAGTGAGTAGAATAGAGGATAGCGCAGTAAGTTTTAAACAAAATACGCATCAAATTCGCTAGTTTCTGAAGTAAGAAATATGAATGATTGCATTAAGAAATTCGTGGAATAAAGAAACAAGGTAGTAAACACATATATGTAAAGAGTTGATTTACTATCTAAAAAAAATACGTATATGTGACGCCGACCTGGTAGCCGTGTGGGTTGGGGGCTAAGTAAGCGTGTCGAAGGTCCCGGATTCGAATCCTGGCTGGTGCATGGATCTGAATTTTAATTAGCATCGCATTCATAATCGTGACGGACCGAATTCAGTTACTAAAAATCGCCCATACAAAATTAAGTTTACAAAGTTTATTTTTACGTAGGCGTGAAGGTTTTAGATCGCTGGCCCGCATATCCTTATACATTCTGGGAAAATAGATAAACTCCACGTTATGGCCGCAGCTTCCGCGCTATATGTAAGGCTCTATACCCTTTATTTCCTTGCAAACAATTACCACACATACTTCTATAAACACCTACCGGTAACCCAGCTTCCAAAAAGTGCTACAAAAAGCTATATGCCATTATCATTTCGTTAATATGCAGTTCATCAACATATAATAAACATAGAACCGTGAGGAGTTATGGCGAAACTTCGTGTTATGAATTACGTATTTTGCCACAAGAAACACGGACAGTATTTCGGGCCAGTCAAGTGGGGTTAGTTGAACTCAAGTTCGACACTTTTTATTATACACGATGTACATGGGGTTCTAAAAATGCATGTATTAACCCCCAACGCGCAAGAAACTAAATAGTCCCTAGCACCTTTCCCTATTTCTCTCTCATTTTACACTTTATTTCTAAACTGCTACATTTAGGATTTGAACACTTCTAGGCACGTTGGGAATGTTACACTTCTCGTGTAAAGTTTACGTTTTTTGCGGCCCATAAAGTAAAGCGGAACTTAACAGGTAGTTCGAAGAACATGAGCGCGATTTCAAGCAATGACAAGCAAGAAATACAGTAATTGGAATTAATGATTTTTTCATGAAAGAGTTCATAGATAGAGAACAAATTTCTTCGGTTTTTGGATGCGTTTTATTTCGCTCGGATGCAACTAACAAAGTAATTAAGATTTTCAGTTTGGGAAGGTATATCCAAAATTAGGGCTTCAAAACAGAGTTTTGCAGTTTTGTTCCTATTTATTTTTAATTGTAAAAAAAATATGGGTTTTACTCAAGAATTTTCGGGGGTTACACATTGGGTGGTCTAACAGAATCTGTGTATTTATTTATGTATTTACTTCACAGTAATTATAAAAAAACACACAACAGGTAGTCAGCGAAGTTCATGTACTTCATGAAATTGAATATGAATATTTTAACTTTTTTTGTTACCCGCAACTAGTACTCTCGCAAGGAAAAAGGGATATCGTAAGGTGAAAAGTGGGGTAATGTTTAATAATTGTATTATTGTTTTTCATTATCATTTTATGAATATTATGTTTGCTTCATAATCATATGAATAAACTTCACTTTTGGAACCTCTGCGTCCGCCAGCTACTGATTAATGTGTACGTTCTACACTACTCATTCCCTTGTAAATAATTCACGAAGTGGGGTAAAGGAATTAATCATCTTGTTTTCATTAGCTTTATTATTTGCTGGGTAAACTTTAGTTAATGACTCACAGAAAGATGTAAAATTTGCAGCACAAATGTAAGATTTGCAACGTGAGTAGAAGTGTTGAATTGCAACATTTAACGAAGATTCGAGTCATGGAAGTATGAAACGAGAGCAAAAATTAGTTGGGACTGTTTATGTGGTTGCGTGTTGGGAATGAGCACACGGAGTATATGAGAAACGTCATGCGCATCGCGTATAATGAACAAAATTTTGTAACCTGACCTTAAATAATCGCATTCACTCACTCGACACGTACATGATTTTTCGTAGAAAAGTAGTGTCATTCATAAATCGAAGTGTCGCTATTAGTAATTCACATGCCGCCATGTTTGTGTGTTGACCAACTGGATTGAGTATTTAACGAAATAATAATGACACAGCTTTTCGTGACACTTTTCGTATTCCTGACACTAGGAGTTTATAGAAGCGTCAGTAATAATTATTTGCAAGGGAATGAGTCGTATAGTTTGTACACATGGGTCAATAACTTGAGGAAGCTGCCAGTCATCAAGTAAAGATGATCGTTTTTCTATTATCATTATCGTTTGGGGAATATTATGAGTTTGTCTCACAATCATACGGATATTCTTTACTTTCGGGATCACAGCTTCCGTCAACTACTTATATATGTATACGTTCAGCACCACTCATTCCCTTGTAAATAATTCACACATAACATCTAGCAACAACTTGAAATCCAAAAAGCGTTTCTAAATATCATGTGTTATTATTATTTTGTTGAATAAGCACTCGTGTTGATCAATACATACAAATATGGCGACATGCGCAAGAATACTAACGACCTACTTAATATTCATACTTCATGTTATGAATTACACGTATTTTGATAGACAAATCACGGACACATGTTGAGTAGCAAAGGCAGTTAAATTTACCTTAAAACATTTTTTCATTATACGCGATGCACCTGTCTTTTAACATTCACTCAATGTGCACTCTCAACTCGAAAGCAACTAAAGTTCCAGACACTTTTTTGCTTTTTCACATTTGCATCACTACAACCTTCGTTATATTTTCCGTTTCAATGCTTACACACAAATTGAAAATATTACATTTCTTCTGTGACTTTTACATTTTTTGGAGCTCCAAAAGTAAAGTTAAACATCGCGTTTCAACAACACACACTTCCATCATTCTTGTAACTTGTACATTTTGTGGGAGTGCAAACACAAACTGACTTCATGCCCCAACCAGCACAAAACAAAATTTTTCGTACCGCACCTAACTGAATCTGAATAAAAATTTTTTAAAAAAAATATGTTAAAAAGTTGGGTAGAAGAACTGTGATGTTCTCTTTATGTGTTCTAATATAATTCTATCATCCTCTTCATCGGAAGAGGATGAATCTGAAATCTTATGCAACATCTTTCACAGGTGGCAATTGCCAAACTTTTTTAAAACTTCCAGTTAGCGCGTTAACTGGAGGAAGAAGTATGGGTTAATTTAACTACCAGTTTGCTCAGTTTAGTTAACAATTGGTTACGCCTTAACTAGTCATTGAAAAACGGGTAAACCACCAGTTAGAGTTTAACTGTTAGTTACTAGCTAACATGTACTTTAACCAGACAATGAAAAACTAGCCCTAAGAAGATTGAACATCTATTTCGAACCACGACATCAAAGTTGCTTTACATGAAAGCTTGCGTTGCTTGCTTTGCGTGTGATTTTGGTGAGCGGTGAGTAGACGATTGAAACGCATGTTTTATTGAGTGTTGTACGGAGACTGTGTCACGTGTTTCAATTAGCTATTCATCCAAATTGCACGCAAAGCAAGCAACGCTAGCTTTCATGAAAAACAGCCCTAAGACCTGATTTATATGCACGAATTAGTGAGATATGTATTACACTGTATTTTGGAATCACCCATATTCCAGGCTAGAGGTTGCAAACAGCGCCAGTGAATACTTTTGCAGAGAGGGGGAAATCCCAACAAAAATCCTCTGCTACAAATCATGCAAGCACTGCGTAACATTGCGGCATATCCCTGATGAATCTGGGGGAGACCCTGGGAAACTTCGGCCGCGGGCTTCGAATTCGAATACTTTTTATCAGGTACCTAAGACTCGGAATGTGATAGGGAAGGGGAAAGGATACGGGAAGGTGTCAGCCAGATAATAAGTTGAAGGTATCATCCGGCATTGTCCTGGTGTGACAGAAAAAAAAACTGAAAAACTCAGTGAGGACGGTCGGTCGCTAGGATTGCACCTACGAACTCCCGAATACATAGCCATGCTCTACCCACTGAGTTGCGAGGTTCAAGCCGCGTACCTACCCATGACCGATCCGAAGGCAGCGACGTTACCGCTGCGACCTAAATATCATTATATGGTTTAATGAAACGAAACATTGGGAAAGTACTGTATTGTTTGTTTCTGCTGATAATGGGCAGACAAAGAAAATGACGACTCGTTTGGGATAGAACGTATCGCCTCAGAATTCGATACCACAGCCTACTGTTACCGTTGCCGTGAATTGGAGTGAATCACATGGTCAATAGAAAAAGAAGAAATGTCAGAACTGACTTAACCTAACCAATGGTTAGTGAACTTTATATAATCTGAGAATGCTATTACGTATAAAAAAAGAAAGCTATTTCGCTGGAAAAAAAATTGAAACATCACCCCAACGGGAATCAAACCGGGTCACCCGATTAGTTGTCCGATGCGGTGCCAACAACACTAAGCAAGCACTTCCAGTAGCACACATACGTGTTTTCAACGTCGATTTTAGGTCCATTTCGTTGATCGGTTTCGTTTCGTTATCGGTTCAAAAAAAAAGTTAGTTTTAAACCATATTTCAACAAATACGTCATTGCGTTCATAAGACGTTAATACAACTTGTATTCAATATGTTATTTTCAATTATGGTATAGATTATGCTTAATGTGTTTCTTACTGATGTTATGTCAATATACGGTTGGAGCCATTGCTCCAGGGCCCCGCGCCCAAGGGGGCCCCCCAAAGACATTTTAAAAATTAATAAAAAAACATGAGAGGTTTAAAAACGACATAACTCACTCCTATATAATTTAGAAACCTTTTTGAAAATGTTAAGCGAGTGTCCACATCATAAAGATTATTTTTAATGAAGCCCCATGTATTTTCTCGCTCCAAGGTCCCCAATGGTATAATTCCGGTCCTGATAAGCATGGTGTCAGAGATGTGTAATATGATTGTTTTTTTTAAATCGTGATTGAACAATAGAAACATCTCTATTCTAGAACTGTTAATGAGAGAAGCATGGGATTCAGTTCCTCAGGGCTCTATTTTAGGACCTATATTATTTCTTTTGTATATTAATGATTTGTCTCAGTTCACAGATTCGGAAAGTGTGGTTTTGTACGCTGATTTGAATTTGAATTTAATTTTTAAGGTCTTTAGAAAACTTTGGCTCAGGCCAGATACATGATGGGATGATTGGTGCAATTAAAAATGCTGGGGGAAACGGGAGAACACTGAAAAGAACACGCACACAGTGTTTATCCACCAAAAAGTCCACATCACACAAGCATGGTTTGAACTGACGACCCCAAGTGCCAGAGGTGAGCGCTCTAACCGTTGAGTCACTGCGTGTTTTAGTACACTCATCAGGAAGCAGAAAGAAACTTAAAATCTCTGATTGAAAGATTAATAGAGTGGACTTCAAATAAATAGTCTACACATAAATGTAGATAAATGCAAAATCCTATATTTTCATTTTTCTCACAGACCGTTTACGTTTCCACCCGTGTAACTATAAACGAAATATTAGAATGGGATTATCACATTCTGAACTTAAAAAATTGAATGGGTGTCTGCGTCATCATAAATAGATTACAAGGTACATTCTCTTGACTAACTCTGCTCTCATTGTATTACGTAAAATTCTATGCTCTTATTAGGTTTGGAATAATATTTTGGGATGCCTCACATGTTAGTGTAAATACTAAGGAAAACCAGGAAGAATCTCAGTATGGATGGTCTGCCCCGAGTGGGACTCGAATTGATGAACCTCACTCAAAGCCTACGAAAGCATAGTACGACACACCACAACTTGCTGACAATACTAGACTGATAATTTCACGATAATGCACCCTCCCACACAGCAAAACCGGTTAAGGAAATGATTGCGTCGTTTGGCTGAGAAATCCTTCCGCATGCAGCTTACTGACCAGACTTGGCGCCTTCCGATTTTCACTTATTTGCATCCATGGGTCATGCACTTGCTGACCAGCGCTTCACATCTTACGAAAATGGCTTGATGACTGGTTTGCAGCACAAGAGGCACAGTTTTTTTTTTTTTTTTTTTTGACATCCACACATTGCCGCAATGATGGCAGAAATGTATCGCTAGCGATGGCCAATACTTCGAATAAAATAGTTCTTAGCATTGTCATCCAATCACTGTGTCTTTTCTGTACATAAATTCCGGTTTCATATTTACGCACCTGGTATACATCTAATGTATTTTCATCGTTGCACGAAATTTCAATTTGCTAAAAATTCAAACCTAGAGTTTTCAGACTTTCAGGGTAGAAAGTTCATAACCAATTCAAGAGTTCTATCCGTGCCGATTTTTAATTTTCTTCCTTGTTCATGGTTGAAAGTGCTTCATTGTTATAGGTTTGGATATTCATAACAACAATGAACAAGAAAGAAAAAAATATTTCTCGAAAACTGTAAGCAACATAACAGAAACAAAAATTGGATTTATCATAGGAAACCTTGGTCTGTCCATACACGTCCATTACATTGCAATGCAGTGCACTATCTGCTCATAAAAAAATTAAAGAATGAAAAGTTCGCCAACCAGCCCCGGTCTCAACTATAGTTTCGGAGCTACGTGGTACTGAAAGTGTGACAAAATGGACTAAAGAGCCTCATATTAGAGGGTTACCGCAAAAGTCATAGGAACTATTTTTTTTAAATGGTAACAAATAATAATAATAATAATAAAAAAAATCTGAAATATGCAAATGGAAGGTTAGACCATACGTAAACATTACATGTAGAAAGTTGGATGAACCCACATATCACCATCAGGATATGGTACGAGAAAAATGACTATAAAAAATGTCGTTTCATACGTGTTTTACTTTAACTTACAAACTACGCGTATTACAATTAAGTTATGACTGAGTAAAAGGCAGAAACACATATCCGCAGCATCTTAGAGTCTCCCTAAGAATCCAAAAGATGGCAGGATCATAATGACACCGTAATGTGACGTGGCGCTAGATGGCAGTAGTTGCCAGGAGTAGTGAACAGAGGGAAGCGGGAGTAGTGAACGACAATTTTTTCTAGTCATTTTTCTCGAGGTATATCATGATGGTGATGTATGTGTTCATCCAACTCCCTTTATGTAACGTTTACATATGAACTAACCTTCCATTTGCATATTTCAGCATTTTTTTTTTTGTTTGTTACCATTTTCGTAACAAAAAATAGTTGCCATGACTTTTGCGATAACCCTCGTATCTAAGCAGAGCTGATGTGGCTCTACTTAGATATACATAACGAAAAGTAGAGCTGATGTGGCATGGTTCCGTCAAAGACTTTAAATCTGCACTATCCAAAAATGTAATTTCAAAGTTCCGAAATGGACGCGCTGGGATTGCCCAAAGGAATCATCTGAAGTAAAGATGGGTCGAAATGAGCATTAATGGGATGGTTTTCACCAGGAAATAATAATTCGTTTGTGCCAGGTCGATATCTCAAGTATATTCCATACACCGAACGACTTTCTCAAAATGGCGTGGTTGCATTAAGGAAGAGTAAGAATTGCATAATTTCAGTGAACGTTTTTTTTTATTTGTTATCAAAGAGATTAAAGATGATTGCCCGATTGGATGCTGGGGATGACGTATGCCATCTGTAAGTCTTTTAATTAAGTTATGCTCATTTCGACCTATACCTTTACTTCAGAAATATTGTGGTATCCCCTACTTCATTTAGGGAATTCCTTGCGCGCTTATTGTGGGATTTTGAAATATGCATTTTTAAATAGAGTGGGTTTAAAATCTTTGACGGTACCATGCTGCATCAACTCTACTGTTCGTGGTGTTAGAACTATGAAACTCTAAGGTTCGTTCTCCACGCTTTCGGCACCCTGTAGCTCCGAAACTATGCACATTTAGAAAACTTGTGCCGGCCGGATTGCCGAGCGGTCTGCGGCGGTACGCCATCGGCTTGAAAGTCCTGGGTTCGAGTCCCGGCAGGGACATGGATTTTAACAGCAAAAGGCGAATCGTGACGGATCGAAGTCCAAAGTTACTAGACAGGCCCATAAAATATAAAGTTTACCATTTTTTTTTTTTTTTTTTAAGGAAACTTGTCTGAGGAACTTTTGTTTTGTTTTATTGTCAGGAATCACCTCTAGAAGTTTGTCGATGTAGTTTTAAAACACGCTCCATATAATTACGACTAAATTTATGCTAAGTTTGCAAATAAGTCAGAATTTGGGAGAGGTCTGCGCCCTCTGAACTCACTGCCTGGATAAGCCACTGACATGTATGAAAGAATAGTATAGGTCTAGATTCTACACTAGATACATAAATCAACTATCAGAAACAATATTTAAAAAAGTGTTATCTGAGGCTTTAAAATGAAGACCCTGAATACGAAAACAAAACTCCCACAGTTGCCCGTATTTTAATTTTTCTTCTATATACAAAATATTCTACACTAATTGCGACTTTGCATCTACCTGCAAATATGTGGGTGCAGGTTGTACAAAATCTGAAGCACTTTTTAAAAGTTTGAAAATCTTATATGCTTCCATTACACTATGAATAGAACATTCCACTTTTGTTAGTTCGCTTTCGAAAATCGCAATTAGTGTAGAATATTTTGTATACAAAGAAAACTTAAAATTCTGATAACTGTGAGAGTTTTGTTTTCGTGTTCAGTGTCTTCATTTTAAAGCCTCGGATAACACTTTTGTGATATACTATCATTTCTGATAGTTGATTTATGTAGGTTTTACAATCGTCACTGCAGGAACGCAGGTTTGAGTTGCGCTGTCTGACATCCTGACTGGGGTTTATCAGGATTTTCCTCCACCAGGCAAATTTTGGTATTGTACCTAGACAAAAGTTCAGGTCACATCTCGTTTTCTTTCCATCCAACTACAGTGAAACTCGTTTACAGCGAAACCTCGCCTACAACGTCATTTTCTGTAATACCAAAATATTCTTCATAAGAAATGTGTTTTTCAACCTCGCTTAACGCGATAAACATCAATGCATCAACCTCGTATATAACGTCATTTTAAATCTCAGTTTAGAGTACGATTTTCCAAAGACCAAAGTTAATTTAAGACATATCCTGTTGCTTGATTTTGAGAACTTGAGGTTGGGTGTCCAGACAATGGGCGACTAAAGTCTTACGTCACATCCGGTAGGCACCACGATAACGCGCCATGCTACAGTCTTAACAAGCAGGTATTTAGCGGTGGGTTTGTAGTGATCCTTCGATAATCAATTCATTATGGTCTTGGGGCAGATTGTTATCTTTACACTGAAAGAGAAACATGTTTCGTTTTTCTGTTTCCATAGGGCTGAATCTAGAAAAGTGGAAGGAGCCAATTACGTAAGTAAACATATTTTATGCAATGCCATTAAACGTAATTTTGAATGTGTTGATATGAAGATAATTCATCGTTGATTGCTGAGTTCTTGATTTTTTAAAAAAAGGCTAATTATATCTAAGAAGCTTAAACTGAAGTTGATAATTCGGTTATAGTTAAGGACTCAAGAAAATATATACTGGTGCTCAAACGAAACTTTTATTCCCCATTTTTCCGCGGCGCAAATTGATATTGTAGGTAAAGTATACAAGGAATAGTATAAATCAAAATTTCGAAACAGTAATAACACCCTTGTATGTGTTTCATGAAAACATATATTAAGATATTAACATTTGGCTACCCACCTCAACTTACTATATTTATTGTTCATAGGTACTAACTTACCCTTGAATGTGCATCAAATCTCTGTCATATGTAAGCAAAAGTACATGATTGAACTCAACATCATTTTCTATTCTTTCAATCAGTTTCCGCTCGTCACCGAAATAATCAATACTTCGAAAAAGCTTAAAACACTCCTTCCACAACTGATTTCTTCTGTCTCTGCCAGCAGACTTACGGTTTGTTTCAACTTGGCTTCCGCCGTTGCTATGGAAACCAACCGGATGTGGCGTCAAGACTTTAGTCTCCCATTTCTTTACCCTCTGCTTCTGTCAATGACCTTCGGAAACTGTTACAAGGAAGCTCCCCACACCACTGGCCTCAGACGGTCCGGTATATCTTCACTAGTTTAGAAGTTCAGCATAGCTACTAAAAGAAACGCTTTAAGTTTGGAAGAAAAAGTTGAAGTTATATATGTGAAATTGAGAATGGAAAATAAAAAGCTGATAGATGTCGTGAATGTAGTCTGATTAATTTTACTGTTCCATAGAATTTAATACGGTACTCTATTTTACGTTATGTCATTTTGTCCATCTCGCTCTGCTAAAATTGAATAAAGTACTTCGACTTTGTACTGTTAATGCCCGGCTTTCAAGTGAATATAATCTAAACTATACCTAATTAAAGTTTGTTCTACTCCATTTTCCATCTTACTCGACTGATAGCATAAAACTCTGTTACACCACCATTCAGTTATGACAATTTTTCAGGCCCCTTCGACGTCGTTATAACCCGAGTTCTTCTGTAGCAGCATAAAATATTGACGAGATTGTCTGAAGTCCTAAGCTTATGTAAACTGCATAAAATTAATTTGAAGCTTGAATCAACTTCTCGCTCCGAGTGAAGATGAAAGCTTATCACCTGTTAATAAGACATTTTTTTATAAAGCATTGGGCACCAAGAGCGAATATTGACAGTTTATTTCCAGGGGCGGTTTCACATAGTTTTATGTTTCATAATTGCCATATAATTGATAAAAGTACTTTTCTCTGTGTTAACTGTAAGATTAAGGTCAATGTAAAGATCTCCAACAAAAGATGGCAGCATTATCTCCGTATATATCTCATGTATTTTTATCGTTGCACGAAATTTCAATGCTGCTCCTACAAATTCAAGCCTAGAGAGTTAATTCATCTTCATCTCTTCTTTGTGGTAACTATCCAACAATAGAAGGAAGATAATCCTTCTGTCGAATTTGTACCATTGTTGCTTGATTTTGTTTATGATGTCCTATGTTGATAGTAAGTTGAAATTGAATTCTTGACACTTTGATATTTATCACTAGTGGTGATGGACAAATAAAACCTTTTTTAATTGATTAGTCTGAGTTTTTCTTGATATGACTTAATAAATTCAGATAAAAATACATTTTACATTGTTACTTACGTAATATTATACATTTTAATCTAGGCTTTTTTGTGTGAAAGGATATCGTTGGAAAATTTAATTAATTTTCTGAGTTATATTCTATTAATTTAGAACTATAATTGAAGAATACTATTTGGCATGAATTCTCATGTGTTGTAGATAGAATGTTAAATAGTAGTATCATTCTCATGTGTTCTTATTTTATTTATATATATATATATATATATATATATATATATATATA
>JAGDQP010029763.1:0-13385 GCA_022664845.1 Lepisma saccharinum | reverse complement strand
GATGATAAATGTTATATATTTTACCATACGAAGTAAAGTACGATTCAATTTATTTGGGAGTTTTATGGGTTTTCGGAAAGCAATCTAGTTCTGTAATTCTGGTACTTCAACTCAAAGGGTAGTTTATATCGAATGTTTACTTCTTCATGTTCAAATTCTGTCTTACAACGATTTAGCACTGCACACTCTGTTGGTCACATAATTAAATATATAATTTTCGTCTCTACAGATCTAATTCCAACGAAAGCACATCTTCCTCATTTAATTACAAATCAACACTTAATATGTCTTGGAGAATCCACAAATTTACTTTCCTTCTTAGTTGACTAATATCAGTATAAATCATATTCACAAGCTTATATCTATTCATTTTCTACGAAAACCACAAGTTTGCCACAGGTGTGCTTCAGTATAAAGCTGGAAACAACAGAAGGAAACGCGTGATTCGAAAACATAAATGATACGTTTTATACATAGATAAGAATTTACACTGGGGGTGCTGCGACTCATGTAGATCACTATCCACAGATATGAATGCTCTGCAAAATGCCATAATGCTGCTTAATAGGTTTTCAATGAGTTATTGTAGTAAGACGTTCGATTTCTCCACCAGCATTCTTGACAGCTGACGTGTGTTCATTGAAGCATCTGGACGTACTGCAAGACATCTCCCCATAGCTTGAAACAAGTGTCCAATATAATTGAAGTCGAGGAACGCGCAGGCCAATGAATTCTCCAAATATTTTCTCGTTCCAAGAACTATGCACCAATGCTATTCGTTTGGGTCACGCATTATTATCCATAAATATGAAGTCGGGGCCGGAGGTGCCTATGATAAACGCACGTGGGGAAGGTGTACAGTGTCACAATGACATTTACAGCTTATTATACAACGTACATAAATTAGAAGGTCCGTATGCCCATTTAACATTACGCTGCACTGCACAAGGGCACTGGTACTACCTTAACCAATATGACCGACAATGTTCCTGGGTTCATTGTGTGTTCCCACTTACTTTCATATGAGTGTATGTCCACAATCACTACTCAGAATGTATCTGTTCTCATCTCAGAAGAGAACGCGACACCACTCCCCCTCGGTCCAGTCATAATGTTCTGAGCACAACCACAAACGGTGCCTTCGATTTCCGGGTGTAAACGAAACACAAGCAAAGCTCAAAAAGATCATCCAATGAACTTTACGTGCTACTGTGGGGCTTGAGATTCAGTGCCTTGCAGTCGTGTTAAATGTGTTTGCAATTACACACGCTGTCGGCCTCTTCTTACCCCTTGCATAATGCACAGGTCGCCCGATATTGTAGTTGGCCATGGTTAACCACCACCTCTCCTTCACGCAGCACTTCATGTGATTCGGAAATATCCCCATGAGCATGAAACAATTCTGTGGGTAATATCAAACTCCTAGGCCATACCCGTTACAATTCGTCCTTCGTTCACTTTCCCGATTATTCTTTTCTGTGTCAAATCATCGAAATGTTGACTACCGGAAGTCATATGTTGAGTAAAATCACCACACTGTACGTGAGTAGTTCTCTGGCTGGCACACACTATCCCGTATCTGTAATTAACTGCATCGTGTAGGGGAGCAGGTGCTTTTGGCGCTACAGTAACGCTGACGTTGGGTCATGGAATGTTTTGCGCGTTGCGAACATTTGAGAGACATCTGGCAACATGATTCCGGGCTTTTAATCATTTCCACCTACCACGTAAAATTGTATGTTTCTTCAACTATCTCGTCCTTGAGTTTTGCACACCAGTACACAATTAATTTTATCGCAATTGAAGTACATCCAGGATTTTATTTTTAAATCTAAACATTCTTCCTCAAAATTTGGTTTCTTTTACTTCCTCATTATATCAAACCTGCTGAACTACATCATCTTTTATTTCTCTATGCAATATTTTGTACAGTCGTGTTCTAATACACTGAAAACACAAAATAATTTAGTGTAGGTTAACTTATTTGAATAGCATACTCTAAAATAATAAATAATTAAGTATTACGATAAAGACTGAAGTAACTCTATGCGTTGTATTGCCCACACTCTAAATTGTATTAATTTTGCATTTCAGAATCGCTTTTGAGTCATCGTTTCCTTTAACAAGATTGTATAGGGATGTAATGTTTGGTGATCTGGAAATGCTTGGTAAATAACGGGATTTCAATGCTTTAGATAGACCCCTATGGTATAGTTGCTACATTTAATAAAGAATAATGTTTACTGGTTTGTTCATCCTACACAAGATTGGTCTTATAAGATTTTATTGACTTGCTCTTGTTTAATCAGTTTCACAATATTGCACCAAAAATTATATTTACCCTATGAACATTTTACATTATATGCCACATTTACATTATGAATTGTTTAGTGTTGAAAAAGTTAGAGAACTAAAAATGGTTCAGCCAGGCAAATCCGCATTTATCGTTGGTTTGTATAGATGTAAAAGTGTGCTATTTTTCTTCCTACCCGCGCATGTACTTATGTAATACATATTTGCAGTATGTTTTGCATTGCCGACACATTATGCTGTTATATTAACATAACATTTTTTTTCACTCGTAAAGTGTTTATATAATGATAAATATTATTATAAAAATAATTCTGTAAGTTTTCAATAATACTTTATTTATTATAGGCTAGAAAGGAAAATAAGTGTTGTTTAGTATTGTATAATGTTGTTAAGCAATGAGTATAATAATAGAATCAAATCAAATAAAAAATAATAAAATAAATATTGCAAATAGTTCGAAATGAAGTGAAAAAAAGAAAAGCACAAATGATTAAGATAACCAAAAGGATTGTTAAGTAAAATAAAACGAAGTTGGAGTGAAAATTACCCCGCGTGTGTGTTTATGTCCTACATTTTAGTGCGTGCGTTTAATGGGTAATGTTTTTGGTTAAAATGTTGGCTTGTTTTTAAATTTAAATAGTATTTTAAAATACATTATATTTTCTACCAACAACTTTTATTTGAAACCTACCTTTCCCTTTTTAAGTAATAAGAAAAGGATCAAAGTGCCATTGGCTACGGTAATTCAGTATTTAATGGTGGATAACAAATCAGGTTTCTATTAGTAAACAACTCACTATCTCTCTTACGTCATTAAAACATCATAATTTCAACAATGTTTAACAGTTTGAAACCAATAATTATTTCATTTAATTCGCTCGTCGAAAAAACGTAGGGTTTCACATTAAATATGAGAGCAATTTGAACTATTTTGAGGGTTTTGCACAAAATTGGTGTTTTCCACCTCTGTGCGATGTTGCCCAACTTATTGTTTCTCATGGGACTCAACTGGGTACAATTTGGATATAAAATTGGTCATCCAGAGGATGTCCATTGGACGCACGCGTACAAGACATCCAATGCACATCTCTTAAATTCTATATTTATCCATAATAGTACTTCATAATGCACATTCATTAGAAGTAACTCCCGAGTGTAATTCGGCAGACCGATGGACGTCTTTTGTATTTTCCATTGGACGACCTGTAGTGGCATAGAATGGATGTCTACTGAACGTAGTTGTGATGTGCTAGTATGTTATATGTTTAAGGAACAAACATTCCCCAGTAGCACACAAATGTTTAGAAATGATGTGTCCAACGGTTTATTCGATATCTAAAATAAACGTAGTTTTCAACGTGAAGAAATATAGCATTTTGGAAACGTGTTGTAAAATTGCATTTGCCCACCTGTTCAACGGCTCAAAATCATCTTTTTGCATTTGACTCAAAGAGATATTGAACTTCATGACAAAGAATAATTTACCACATTTGCTGTTTTCATCCATTTAATTAATGTTGATATATTGATTTTGTTTGCAAATTCTCTACCGGTCTCCAGCGGGATTCAAAACTAATTATCTGCATTCGTCGTTGGTTGTTTTCTGCTCTAACCGTATTGCCACGACGAATCATTATACTAATTTATAATATTAATAGGTCGCTATTTCTTTTATGTTACCAATTCTCACAAAGTTACCTAACCCCGAAGTGTCATCGCAGCAGCCGAGAGGATAGAGCGCTCGCTTTCTGTGCGCGTGGCTACGGTTTCGAAACCAGTTGAGGTGCATTCGATGCAGTTAGTCGGAATGCATGTCATCAAAAGCTACAGGTCCTCTCCCTAGAAGCTTACCAGCTCATTTAGAATCTTAATGAAAACTTATACCCCCTACACCCGATTGTGATGCCATCGTTACGCAATATTGTAAAATATCTGATGGGTCGAGAAGTGAGAGAAAAATCATCGGTTTTCGGTTTGGGTTTGTAAAGACAAAAATGGGAGGGTGTAAGTAAAGTTATTCTACAGTTGCTCCCGATTTATCTCAGCAAAGAATGTGCTGTAATAAAGATACTTTGCGGAGTAAACGGCTCTATACAGGTGGGAGGTCTGGCGGAATCACTGCATCATACATCAACAATCCTATGAAGTGTGTAATTCTAGCCTATACTAGAAAGACCATTCACCCCATTTTCCTGGCAGTTTATTTACATTAAGACACCAACTCCGGCTATTTGTCTCCCTGCTTCGAAGAATAAATATCCTAAGAAAAATGTTATTGTTTCTATTGAAATAAATATTCGAAAACGACTTCGGTCTAAAGCTACCACACATACGTTTTACAGGGGATTCTAATTTTGTACTCAACTTTTAGCTATATCCTTGCACGATTTTTCTCTTCTCTAAATCTTATTTTTGTTATTTCTCCTTTCAAAGAAAAACATATTAAGATTTTTTAATTGACATACACGGTCTTTTCTAAACTCCAAATCCAATGAATTTAATTATAAAGTATGAAGAATGGAGTAACTGTTCATGTGGTAGGGAGGAGGCAGCCAAAATAACAGTTGAAACAATGAAGAGTTTTAACTATCCCAATTATCTCTGGAATTACTGAAAAAATCTATATGTGGCATTTCCTCTTGACACTCTTCGATTATTGGTTTACACTTCTCATTAACATCCTTGAATAGATCTGTATGTGAACCTCTGTTAACCTTTATTCTCTCAGAATTCAGTAGTCTTCATTCTGGAATGTGACATTACTCGTAACCTTTTGTCTTGTTGAGTTATTTACTTGTAATTAACCTTCAGAGCTTTGAGATCATACTTTTATAACCTTGTCTGTATGTGACACGTTTTGTACTTAGCTGGAGGATCCGTCTTACTGTATATTGAAACTCCAATATGTTACTTATTACTAAATAAAAATAAAATATACTAACGTTCCCTGTGTTCTACATAATTACATGACATCACCACAAGTCCAAAGAAAGAAAGTGATATCGGCCCAAGAAGATGTCGCTTTCTTTTTTGTAGCAGTCACAGCTACATATATAGATGTTAACACAGGCTGCATATACAATAAAATCACAAAATGAAAGTCATAGATATGAAATAAAAATGAAACATAAATAAAACAACAGTAATATAGAACCTTTAAAATTCCTACAGAAAAGACAATGTGACGTATGCCACTTTTTATGCAGGCATCCAAAGCAAAATCTTGAAAATTGATAATTACTATCACAATACATACTATTTGATATATGAAAAAAATAGAAGAAAAAAGTCCAATATAACTGTAGTTAAAATAGCATCGCTCATAAATTGTTCATAGCCTCACAATATCGTCATGTTGAAAATTGTTCAATGACGTATGATCACTTCAGATATCAGTCCATTTTGTAGCTTTATGACAATAACGAGTGACACTTACATTCTATTCTTAATATTGTAACCATGAAAAGCGAAAATAAAAATAAACGTGATAATCTATCGCACTATGTTCAAGCTAGAAGTTATCTTATGCACTTCTCAAAATAATGTTTAAAATATGTGGGGGTATACAGATTTAGGAAATTGACAAACTAAAAAAATAATGATTCTTTATAATAAACATTCACGTAAAATTGACATCATAGTGTGTAAACATACGCAAGCAAAGCTGGACAAAAGGCAAGTTCACCACAAGGTTTTCTTCTTCTAGTAGCATCAAGTACTTGATGATAACACCGGTCACTGACTTCAATCTTGATCCTTGGTATGCAGTGTTCATGGCGGATGATGTGTGTCTTGTGCAACGATTTCACAGTGTTATGGAAGTGTTTGTGATATTATCACTATAAAAGTTATCATTAAAGGTTCGTGATTACTTAACGGAAACGTAAAATAGTTACTAATCACACCTACCGGTGTCCATGAAATACTATGCAAAAGAATATGCTGTTTGGCTTGTGCTGGATGATTGGGGAACATAAAGCCTTCCGCATTGCAGTGAATTGGTTAGTGATGTTAGTCTATATTTCTCCACACTATCAGAGTATTACAATGGTATATTTGGAGGGATTATGCATGTTATTGTATGTGTAACCTGTTCTTCTGCTGCTGCCAATAACATCTGGTCCACCAATGGCACATATGGAAGACAGTGGTGTACCGTGCTGAGTTAAATAGCAGGTGACATTGACGTTATGTGCTTGTATTGTGCTTTGTGTTATGTTTACTTGAGACCACAGTTATTAATACTTGTTCAACAAAAGAAAAAGGAAAGAAAAAGGAAAATGAAATAAAAGAGAAATAATATTCATATCTAAAAGATTAAAACTGCAAAGCGAAAAATGAAATAAATATATGTCCATAATTATTATTTATTCATGAACTTGGGATAATATCATTGAAAAATTGAATATATATCTATATAGAAAACTAAAACTCAAAGTTGTTGATATAATCAAATATATCGATAAAGAACCTGGTCCCATATGGGTAAAATTCATTCATAAGTATAGAAACTACATTGCAAAGATCCTGAAATCCATATTGACATCTTTTGAATAATTAAGCACGTCCTACCTAAAAACTGAGCTAAGCATATCTGGCTTCAGCTGATATTGAAAATATCTTGATAAACTCGAGATCACTACCATCGACCATTTGTAATTAATACGTTTAGCACATAACCTGTTATTGCAAAACTTAAAACTATAATGGATTGATAGTAATTGGTCTAGGTCATGATACTGTGCCAGTATTCATATATTTACTCTTATACATTCGTCATATCCGGGTTGTGAATGTCAAAGACTGCCATCAGTCCATACTAAAAAAAATATTTCAAAAAATATAAACAGTTAAGAAAAATAACGCATGCGGTAATTGAAGATAACGTATGAGGTTCAATCCAAAGTACGATCTACATCCTTCATCCAGTGATACTTATCTATGTTATTGTCGCAATTTTACAACATGTCAAGGGAAGGCCTATTGCTGTTGGACGAAGTATTGTCCTAGTTATGTTCTGCAGTAGTATTAGTTTTTATCATTATTGTCTATGAATTATAAGAGTCTGATTTGGGTTGAACTGATTTACTGTTTGTAGAGGCAAGGTTGCAAACTTTAGCTCTATCGTTTTAATGAAAATTATGTTCAACATTTAATTTGAGAAACGTCTTACGTATTAAATCTACTAAACAGAAGGTGTAAAATGTGAACAAGTTATATACTACGTTAATCGACACAAAATCTTCTAAAATTAATTTACATCCCGTCGAATCTACATTATATACCGAAATGATTTGTAAAAAAATAAATAAGCAAAATGTTAAACAAATTAGGTAACCTGCATTGCTAAAATAAACCGATGCGTATGCGCTTTGTATGATTTTAGTTGAAAAATACACAATTGCAATTTCAAACTATTAGGCCGAGTTTAGACTACTATGGATACACTACATGTGTACATGTGTACAAACTGTGTTATGTACATAGATAACCAACACTGTTGATGAATGCGCCAAATCTGCAGCAAAATACATGTTGGTTAACTGCTGTCATTTTTACCACATACTGCATCGAATAATCTAAATATACAATAGCTGTATTTATTTTGGGGTAGTGTATGATAGAAAAGTATAAAATGAAGTTTATGGGCGGTAACATTACTAAGTTAGTGTATGAAAGGCAGTCCTTAATCTTTACTTAAATTCACGTTATAGTGCAATTATAATAATAACAATGATAATAATGCTATTAATAATTAATAATGTTCAAACACCATTTATAGATTTATAAAAAAATACAACTATTCTTAGAAACACCTCTGCTTATAATTGTCGTAATGTATCTTTGTTTTTCAGTATTGAGTACCTGTACACATTAAATAATCAACAAGTAAAATCATACTGATACCATATGCAATAGCATGATCACAAATGTTCATCTGTATTGGTCATTTCAAATGTTCCACTTATATTACCCGCTATTATTCTCCCATACGGGTAAAATCCTTAAAAGCGACCATAAACACATATTTCCAAATCTTTGCAATAAGTATTTAAATTGACAATGTCAATATTTGGTCTTCTAAAACAACAGAACATCGCATATTATCTAAATGAAATGCTCTCAATGTGAGCAACTCCTATTATTAAGAAAAACACACAAAAGTTATTTCCCACATTATTTCAATCTCTCTTTATAGATTTTCTCTCGAACATGACAGTATGCTATCAATATAAGTTCTCAACCACAATTTTATTATGTATTTTATTCTTAGTATATTCAAATTCAGAATGGCAATTTAAATGTATTATGTAAAAACAAATTATGGCTTTCCGTGTGTTTTCCCTGCGACTTTATTGGATATCTGTCTTGTGAATGATGGGAGAAACGGCAGACAAACATCTTCCTCCGCATGTTATTCTATTCCCCCTCGCATGCGCCTTCGCCAACTAGAGCTTATCAAGGCCACAACTGGGTGCTAATACACTAGATAGCACATTCAAACCTGAGGTCAACGATTAACCGGCTAATATGTGTGGCACGAATCAGATATTTATTTTTTAAAAACTATACCCTTGATTGGAAGACGTAGGGTAAAGATAGTGGACACGGTTACTGTCATATGTGTAGGTCACTTGAGCATTCGTAGTTTACGCCATAAGTTTGATGAGCTATAATCCTTCAATATGAAACTTAGTTCAACGATGTCTCGCAATAACAGAACATTAACTGGTTCATCATTTCAGGACGAGCATTTTAAATTGTTTCAAGATGCAAAGATTATATCGTAATTTTCCTAAGAGGGGGAGATATGTCATTATCTAGAGTAAGGATATTCTAATTTGCAACATAATATTTAGTGTAAACACTATTGATATTGAAGGATTGCGGGTAAATTTGATAACAGATAATGATATAAAGCCATAATTATTGGTCTACGGTCCCATTTGTAGGGCCGAGTTCGATAAAGCATTGGCATCAATACCCCAATCGCTTCCGAGTAACTACTACTAAATTTTTGTTGGGGACGTTAACTATGATTTCGTTAGTCCTTTTACTGGAGATAGATACATTTTCGACCTCATAAAGTCCCTTGTTACAAGCAACTTTTACCGATGCCACCTGATACTACGGAAAGTTTAATTTATTAAACGTATACAAACAAAGACAATTTACAAAAACAACCTATGAGTGACTGGAATGATCGTATTTACATATAGTACATTGTCTGCAACACCACATAAAACAACACGAGTTCTCGTAACAAAGCGCATATATAAGCATTTTAGTGAAGAAATATTTGTTGAAGTCTCTTCCTATCATCTATTCTACATATCGAAAAACATTTCATACACTAATAAAAACGTTGCCATTTTACAAGCTTGATTAGGGATTCTCTCGATATCGTTGCACGAATATTGAACCAGGCCAAAACTACGGGTACACAACCAATATAAAAATATTAGAAACTGAGTAACAAATGAAATAAAGCAAGCAAAAAGATGTATACGTCAAACCAAATTTATTCTGGTAAGTGCAGTGCCAACAATCAACATTGGCTTTTTGACTTTCTCACGGGTCGCGAAAAGTAGAGTATTGGTAATTTATAGGTAAATAATGTAGCAGTAAAAAAAGGGAAAATTGTGAATTTCATTAATTCTTATTTTAGCTAATATAGGAAACATAATTCGTAATGAACTAAATGGAAAAATGATGGCCAGCAATAACAACGCATTGAATGACTCGGCAATCATGAATAATGACTCCCTCCGGAAACCCCGATTTCAATTTAAAGATATTGCTCTTACACTAATATTAAATACCAAGAAAACTAGATTGGAAAACAGTTGTGGAGTTGATGGTATTTATAATCGAGTATTAACACTTTTATCATGTAATAATCGTGTATTATCCATTAAAGCATCGGGAACGTCAGCACTATTAACGGATATAATAAATTATTCTCTTCAGAATGGCAACGTTTCTGGTGCTTGGAAACATACGATTGTCACTCTTATGTTCAAAGGAGGATCTCACACTAGGATAAATATCTATAGGCTTATTTCTATAGAAGGGAAAACTGCATTATTATAATTTCTTAAGTTGTCAGTAAAAAAATGCAACTTTACAACCTCATTTATTCTTTACATACGGCAAGTTCAATCTATATAATGGAATCTGCACGTTACCTACACAATAGAATAATAAATGCTAAATTTGGTAATACTATATTTAAGCGTGTCGATATTAAAATTAGGGTACCACAGGGATCAATTCTTTTTGCAAAACTATTCAATTTATTCATTAATGCTTTAGCACTATCCGTTGAAAATATGGAGGTTTACTTGTACGCCGATAATTGTATCTTATTCTGCTATTCTAATATTTTAGACCAATGAATTACATCTATAGAAACTAACATTCTGAGCGTGCTTAACTGGTACAGCAAACCACAAGTATTATTCTTATCAACGAACAACCGCAACCGTTCCATAATTGACGGAAAACTTTAGATATAAAGTAATATATGAAAGTGATTCATTGAAATATCTAGGCATAACCACTGATTCTTAACTGTCCCGTACGATGCATGGTAAAAAATATGCTCCATGCTTCGCCGATATCAAGATTGTTCAGTTCAACAACACATATGTATATGTCACTCACAGAATCACGTACTATACGTGGTATATTAGGCAAATTCTTGAGCCATTTGTGCAGTTCTGTACGGATTCAACATAACCAACATACACATTATTGAAAGAATGCAGAAATGGGCTAATCGGATGATACAGAAAAATCCGCTCACACTCTCGACCTCCAAATATAACGAACAGTGTTATTGCCTACCCCTGAATCTAGAAAGAAATGCATTTTCTTGGTAAGTGCGCACAAATTTGTTTATTTGGAATACCAGCGAATACTAAGTGAATCCATATCTATTTTCGACTAAGAACGTTTTATAGTAATTTGCGCTCCAACAATTCCTTAATGTTCACATTCCGGAGTGCAATAAAAAAAATAACATGAACTCATTTTTATCTGACGGGTAAAGTTTAGAACCGACTTCTAATTAAACTGAAAAATAGGAAAATCTATATAAAATGAAAAGAGAAATTAGGAGCGTGATATATGGTTACTGAAAATTCGCACCTTAGTTCATCATTCACTAAATATATATTTTCGAATTTTGCAAATATTTATTAGTAACCAAATGTATACATTTGTTGTTTTAGCATTATTTTAATTGTATTACTGTAGCAACAAGCACGTTCTCTATGTAACACTTCCCTACGTAAAATAACTGTATTTATTATGCAACCCTACATAAAGAGTACATAATAATAATGATAACACTAATAAAACCACGATGACCATAACGAATACTTCGAGCATGCAACAATGACAGTGTTAAATGAGCAGGAGTAATACTTCATTGATTAATGGTATAATTCTAGATTTCAATATCTATACTAAACCTTAATCATAATACTACGATACAAAACATGAACAAACGCATCCTAATAGCCATCGTAGATAATGGAAACTTGCTAAATCTTTTTTACTAAAAGAGTACTGACAGCGTATTAATTGTTATTCATTAATAATAGCTGAAATATATTCCTGCTTATTTGTCTTCATGTATTTAGCACTCTGAATATAAATCTGCATTTAGTAAGGTGGCGATAATCTGAACTGTCAGAAACCAACAAATTGTTGAGAGAACAATTACACACAGAGTATTTAATAATTATCTTCGTTCATACTAGCCGCGAATGCAATCCAGGCAGTGTAGACAATGCCAACAATACACAGTTGTAAATTCCGTTCACATGCAGCAGGCGAAAGCATTCCCAATGGCAGTAACGCAGAGCAAATTCCCGGTACTAAATGTGAATCAAAAGCCGAGATTGAACCCGTAACCTGATTGACTCCGTCTTGACACAAATTATTCGGAGCAAAGCTTGACTAAAATCACTATCCTGAGTAAACTTGGTGAACCGATGATCAAATCCTTACAGAATTCACCTCGTGAGATAACATATATTTAGTGTCTGGTCTCATTCCTGTGGTTAGAAGCAATGCATATTATGCATGATACGTGAGATTCTTTCTGAAGTACATTCGGAGTGACCAAACATTACCTAATGTCCTTAAACAATATTCAATTCAATTCAAATACTTAAATTGAATTTCATTGAAATTGAGATATATAAGGGCAATTTATATTTGTTTGTTTAAAACATTTTAATACGTTTATACTATTTAATATTTTCAACACACAATTCTCCACAAAATAGGCTTTCCGATGTGTACTAGTAAATTTCCGGTGGCTATTGTTACCGTGGATGTGAGACTATTTCCAAATGTTGCTAATATTGTTCCAACGGCATTTTATTGAAGACAGGGAAGTATAATCTCTGTTCAAAGTCACATTCACCGCTGTTCAGGCCCAACAGTGAATAAAATGGAAATAATAAAAAAAAGCTTCGATCACCGGGTCACACCGCGTCCCAAGTATAAAGTCGGTTACCCAGTCCAAAAGTGACCCAATGATCCAGTGACTCATTTCAACTCTGATGCTACGTAATCAATAGTATTAGAGAAGCGCTGGTTAGGAACTATTTCGTTTAACACAATATATAATGCAATTTGTTTAAACTGTGAAGGGGCGAACCTTAGAAAGGAGGGCGTAGCTTACGCGTATATTCTTTAGAATCGCACTGCAACACTAAAAGTGCCCTTATTTTACACGTCAGGTAATATTTTCTGTCGTTATAACAATACAAATAAAATTTAAGAACTACTTGTAGAGTACTTGAATCTCACAACTAAAATACAGCAATTTTGTTGGAAACACTGGGTTAGTGTCGACTTTCTATTGAGGCTTCAAAGAAAATAATCTACTTCGATTGAAAAGAAGCTGACAATAAAACCCATGCATGAATACATATACATACTAAAATAATAACGCAGTATGACAGACGTGGCGAGCAACTGAATTTAAAACGGGCAAACTACAAGAGAGAACCTAAATATCAAACAATTTGTTATTACGACGATGAACCAAC
>JAGDQP010029762.1:5336-23123 GCA_022664845.1 Lepisma saccharinum | reverse complement strand
TCTTCCCATCTTTTTGGTAGAAGATGAATCCCACGCCAGTCCTGAGATCTGGAGTTGAAGAACTGTTGTACGGCAGTTTTCACATCGTCCACATCATCAAAGATTTTGCAAGAGAACTTCTTCAAAGTACAAAATAAGTGGTAGCCAAGGCAGAAAAATAGGGCGGGTGGGGCAAAACCTTCCAAGCAAAGTCCATCAATTTTTGACGGATAACAACAGCAACATGTGGTCTGGCGTTATCATGGTGGAGGATGACTTCTTGGCAATTGACGAGGCCTGACCGCTTTGATCGCAATGTTGCTCCCAGTCTCATCCCAGTGAATTATGCCTTTCACATCCCACGACACAATATTCTTGGGATGAAGTTCTGGTTAGACGTCGATGGAGACTGTTCGGAGACGCGATGCAACACACCAGTCCTTCGACGCTTTACGTTCCGGTTCTCATCACCCGTGCTATTCTTTAAATTTGGATGGGGGGGGTTGCTCCCCCTCAAACCGAAACAAAAAGTATACATGTCTGCCAACTTTAACCCCCTCTACAAACTTGCAAAGTTTCGACGAAATCAGAGAGGACACTTAGATAATGTCCCTTGTCAGTTAATCTGAAAAGTAAGTTTAAGATAGTTTAAGACGAAAATAATCACTTAATCATCCATATCATGTACAACATATTTTTTTTCATAACTTCATATTTGACGATAAAACAAGTTTTGCTCATCAATTGAAAATGAAACCAATCATTTACTTGCAATGTTAATTTTTTTTCTTTGCTGTTTTTTTTTTTTTCAGTGCGTACACTATGAAAATTAACTATCTCAGTATATAGGCTATTGGCGTTCTACAAACATTCATAACTGGCATTTTAATCTTTCATAATGTGTCACAAACACGGCTTAAGTAAAGACGTCGTGTTTTATGACTCCAATGTCCTTCAACAAGCAAGCGAACAGAAACTATAAAAACAAAAGAAGTTCAATACACGCTGCAGCTCAATAATGGAAGGAAGCTAATACTTTGCTCTGATAAAATACAACATTCACTGGACTGATAATGATGAATAAAATTGTTTGGAAAATACTCGACAGTTCTTTCTGAAGCTGTGTAACTTTTGACTAAGCTATCGGGAGGGGCAAAGTCAAATTGGCGTAGGATGTCAGTCATTTGAAAGAGATAACAACACTGAATGTTTTATCGTAAGTTAGTAACGAATATTCCATTAGCACACAGATTTTTTGGCAGGATTACAGCACAAAAGTATGTGGAGTACTTCATTCAGTCAATTCAAGTTTGGCATAATTAGGGTAATTCAGGGATAGATGGACCATTTGGGTGAGATGGCCAAAGCTTCCATTTGTGAGACATAAAACGAGCAAAAACAATGGAAAGTGTGTAGACTGTTAAAAGAAAAAACCGAAATATTCCTGGAAAAAGTAAGGCAACAGGATTGCCAACTATGCGAGATAATTACTGGCATCTCCATTGGTTACTAGCTGGCGTGAGGTGATTCCATAAACCGCAGGGGGTATAAACTGTCCTGAAAAAGGGATAAAATACTACTAAGGGTAACTTATGGATGCATAACAAAAGTAATGAGACTTGTCACCGCTCAGAAGAGACAAAAATAAAACCCTAGACCATATGACAAGGAAGAAAACACTGGTAAAATAGTCACTGGCGAGTCTGAACTGGAAACCCAGATTCCAGATCTAACTCTTGTCCCCGCTCTTGATAAATAAAATACTATAGTCATATTTAGGGCTGGTAAGAGGTTTGTACCGGGCGCCTGATCAGTGTTGCCAACAACGGATCGAAAAAATGCGCCACAGCAGCAACAAAAAGGCGCTAGTACAAGCTAAATGAAACTTTGAAAGTCGCTTAAAAAGGCAGCCAAAATCGAGGACGCAAAAACGTTTCGTTTCGGCGCTATAGGTGAACAGTAGAGCTTTTTATTTTCATGCCATTGACAGTAAAACTTATGCAGCATAATATTCTCAAAGACTTCGAACCTGCTCTACCTCAAAATTAATGTTTCATAACTGAGAAATGACTGCACAAGGGATTGTCCAAAGAAAATCGTAGACTGTCAGATTTTTTTTGAAGCGAAGGTGGTCGCCGCAAGCCAATATGAAAAGGCGTTAGTTAAATTTGGCGCTAGATGCTAACAGGAAGAAAGAGGCGTTAAAAGATTTTGAAAGTACTAGTTCTAGCTAGAAAAGCACTAAATTGGCATCAGTGATTAGAATGGTGGCAATATTTCTGGTCCTACCAGTGAAATTCCGGATGGTTGGCATTCCTTCCAGTAGCTTGGCTAATAAAAAAAACCAGCCACAATATAGCTTTCATGGATACTGGGAGCAAGAGAGAGAAAAAAATTAAATAAGTTCGAGCGAAATTTGATCGTTTCTTGATCAGTTAGATGACTGGACAAAAGTGCCAGTGAAGAAACCACTACAGCAAAACAGTATAGAAGTTCAGAAATACGTTCCCCAAAACCCGAAAACATAAGCAAAGTTACTCCCACGGTTTACGCCATGTTCTAATATATATCAAGTTGAGATCGCAATACCATTTACTGAGAACATTTCCCATGAAGAAAATGGCGGCAGCAAACACTTGATTAGAATTACATGTTTGATTACCACTAGGCAAAGTAATAAGTAGAAAAAGGATACGGAGGTCATACACAGTATTGATGACGATAGGTGTTCTGGCCCCCCTTTCATGTAAATTAATATTACTTGTGCAGATCAAAATATTTGTTCACAAGGCTGCGGTGGTAGCATAGATAGTCCACAGGATACGCTCCTTATCCTAAGAAACCGTTATCTCTTTCTGCACACGTCTAAAATCAGCTTGCAACGGGAAAAATGACAACCTCCAACGACGCAAAAGAAATCTCTCGGTGTTTTTGACCGACATCTTTCAGCCACAGCAGAATGAAACATGTGCATATCAAACAACGTTCCTAAAATTTTCAACAGCGTATAAATAGATGACAGAGGTGATCAACACCACTAGCCTGAAGACACATCAAAAATACATTGTGCTAAGTTAAAAATACAACACGCAATCATGACAGTGTGTGATGATGTAATGTAATGATGTGTGATGATGTATCATAAGTCATAATAGGTAATATTGTAGCAGGGAGATCTAATTTTAAACCAACTCTATGAATGTGTTGATTTCGATCTTTAAAAAAGTGCAAAAGCAGGCACTAATTTTCTATACTCACGTTTTGTTAGTTCACGTGGCCTTGTGAGGCGACCCGCCCACTTTGTCCACTGACACGAATGATCGATATAACATTGACCAACGGCGAGAGAGAAAAACTGACGACATAATTAGCTCTAATCGCAACAACATCTAAGGCTTGACGTAGCAAGTACGTGGAAGGGGGTACTGTTCAGTTTCCACCCACTGTTTTCAAACATCAAAAAGAGTGTTTTTTTGTTGTTTTTTTTTTTAAAAAAAAAAGATGAATATCAATGCGCAGGTTGATAAAAGGCTCTTTGCTAGATTAAAATTAAAAAAAAAAAATGTGAATAAAAATAACGGAAGTATTTTTAGAATAACAAGGAAAGATACCAATAACACTGATTAATGTAATCGAACGTTGCCTCAACTCTTTTATCCAACAGTTTTCTTTCAGTTTATAAAATTATTTCTGAATTGAACGTCTTTTTCGTAGAGGTTTTCTGTTCTCTGTCCGTCTGTTCAACTCAGGAATTACTAGGGCTAGGGAAATGGTTGAGGTGTCGTTGAAAAGGTCTCGGAGAGAGGCGTTCCAACTCGTATCATTCATCCACATCGCAGGAGCGGTTCCCGAGTTCTGGGCGGCAACTTTCAACTCAGGAACTATTAGGGTTATGAATATGTTTCAGGTGTGCTTGGAAAGGTTTCCACGAGTTCAAATCCGTATAGATAATCCAGATCACAGGAATGGGTTCCGAGATATGGGGGATTTTCAACTCATGAACTAATAAGGTGACTTAGGTGTCGTTGTAACACACCATCACTTGTTGGACGTAGTTGTTCAAGACAGAACTAATTGAAAAGCTTTTCGCTAAAACAAATTTCACCAAAGGGAACATGTAAAACTTCTCTGCTAATATTTTATTTCAAATACGAACTATTTTGATGAATGTGAATATAATTTTACGGCCTTTAGGCAAGTTTGGCTTGTAAGCCGGATGGATGGGATGATTGGTGAAATGAAGAAGATAGGAGGAAACGGGAGCACCCCGAGAAAACCCACGCACAGGATGTTTGTCCACCACAAATTCTACTTCGCACGACCATGGATCGAACCGACGACTCCAGGCACCAGAGCGCAGCGCTAGGGGAAGAAAACTGAACTTTTAAATAGAAATGATCCCTGATTGGTGGAAAGAAAAGACTATCTCCTTTCTTTATTGATTATGTATTTTTTCTATATACCGCTAGAGAGTGTAGTCTGAGGAAGGAAGTGGTATACTTCCGAAGCATTAAAGTATTCAGCCTTGTCAGAAAGCTGTGTTTTTCTTTAGGTGAGCGCTCTACCATGGAGCCACCACGGCCCATCAAATATGAAGATTCCTGTAAATAACCTAACAAGCTTCTTTAAAAATCTTGTACTGTACATTATGCTAACTAATCTTGCAGATGGTAGCTCGGTCTTCTAAAATATGGATCCGTATAGTGTGTGTGTGTGAGAGAGAGAGAGAGGACCAACCTCTAATAACATGACGGTTGCTCAATTCAATGCCTTTGTCCCTTCATTTCTGAACAAGAAGTATGATCATTAATTCTTGACCCTCACAAACTTAATATAATGATAAAATTAACATAATTGGCCCTTTGAAATAATGAATTGAGGAGGAGAGATCTAACCTAACTTGAATCATCGTTGATGTAGACCATGCTTCCACTCGCCTAATAGTGCTCGTAACAAATAAGTAATGTTAGTGCTTGTATAACGAACAAAAAAAATATTTTGTGCTGAAGAACAAAAATCATGCTAATTACTAATATATTTATTTGAATATTTAATTTTGTTTATGGGAAAGTATCAAAACCTGGTTAGAGTTGCTGGTCTCCCACCAGGCGTCTCCCCAGGTGGCGGATAGGGGAATGCCGACCAGATATAGTGGGTACCGGAAAAATTTCGGGGTGGACCAAAACCAGTACTGCTGCCTGGCAGTTAGTAGAGGGAACTACAAAGGCTAGGGGAAGACAACCCCGAACAAAAATATCATGGTGAGCGCAAGCAGCATCACCATTACCACTCTGAGTCTGGAGATGAATGACATCGGCAAGGCTCAGAGATGGACAGAGGACGACATCTTGAATGTCTGCCTTTACTACGTGGTCGTAGAGCTGACAACTCTACACCGCTAAATAATATCAAGAAATAGGAACATATGGTTCATGGCTTCTCCAGGGGTAAAATATTTCGGAGGTAAACTAGTCCCTCATTCGGATCTCCGGATGGGGACTGCTTCAGGGGGTTCCAAGAACATGATTAAGAAAGACCTTAGAATAGAAACGTGAATCTTAGGATCATTATACAAAACTGGAGCTCTTCAGGTGACGGTACGCGAGACCGAGAAGTAGGAGCTAGACATATTAGCGATACAAGAAGTCAGGTGGGAGGGTCAAGATAGCATCCTATAGGGCAAGTACACTTTCTTCTACAGGAGAACACAGTCTCACGATTCCGGAACAGCATTCCTCATTAAGAACAGTATCCTTCCGGCGGTTCAAAATATAGAGTTCGTAAACGAAAGACTATCGTACGTTACAATACGTACTCGATGGTGCAACACGATTTTAATAAATGTCTACGCTCCGACCGAGGTGGCTAATGATAACGACAAAGATACATTTTACGAGGAGCTAGAAACATTGTTTGACCGATTACCGAATTATAATTAGAAAATTGTGTTGGGTGATTTTAACGCTAAGGTAAAGAGGGAGGAAAAATATAGACATACTATAGGCAAATACAGCCTTCACGAAATCACCAACAACAATGGAGGAAGACTGATAACTTTCGCAATCTCGAAAAACCTACTTCCAGCACAAAGACATACAAATACACATGGGTATCTCCGATGACAAAACGCTCAACCAGATCGATCACGTATTAGTAGATAGACGAAGACACACCAGTATAGTGGATGTTAGGTCTTACAGAGGAGCGGAAGGTGACACAAACCATCAGTTAGTGATCACAAAATTGATGGAAAAGTTATGTATCGCGAACAGAGAAAGCAAAGGATCAAAACAATTGCGAATTGCGATTACCGAAACACCGAAAAAAAAGCCTTCGTTTGATGAAGAATAAATTAAACTTCATGAGGAACGAAAACAAGCAAGGCAGTGATGGCTAAATAATAAAAGCGAAGCAAATACCAACCACTACAGTAACGCGAAACGAAACTACACATGCGGATTCAGAAACAAAAAGCGAGAATATCTGACGCAGAAGATTCAGGAGATACAGGAAAACGGGAAGACAAATAACATACGACATCTATACAAAGGGGTAAACTCGTTAAGAAAAGGTTACCAGCCGAGGTTAGGGATGATTAGAAATGAACGCGGATCCGACTAAAATTATCGATGTGTGGAAAAGTTATTTCGACAAACTTCTTAATGTACACAACGGAGAACAACAGAGGAATTTGAAATCTATACCGCAGAACCGTGGATACCCGGACTTAGAGAGTTCGAGGTCGAAATGTCGATAAAGAAATTAGAAAATTTCAAATCACCGGGAATAGATAATATTCCAGCGGAATTAATTAAAGCGGAAGGAACGGCACTAATCAAGGAACTGCATAACTTGATCACGACTATATGGAGAAAGGAGGAGCTTCCAAAGGAATGGAAAACCTCAATAATAGTTCCGGTTTATAAAAAGGTGATAAATCTGACTGTAATATTTACTCCCAACGTGTTACAAAAAATAGACTAATATACTGCTAACTCGCCTAACCATATACGTAGATGAAATAACTGGAGATGACCAATGTGGATTTTGAAGAAATAGATCCACGTTAGACCAGATGTTCGCCTTGAGACAAATTTTGGAAAAGAAATGGGAATACAATGGGACTGTTCACCAGCTATTCATTTATTTTAAGAAAGCTTATGATTCTATTAAAAGGGGGAAAGTTTTACAGTATTCTGGTACAATTTGGAATTCCGAAGAAACTTGTTCAACTTGTGAAAATGTGTCTCAGCGACCCCATTAGCAGAGTACGGGTAGGTAATAATATATCAGATAGTTTCAAGATTCGCATCGGATTGAAACAAGGTGATGCCTTGTCCCCACTACTGTTTAAGTTTGCTTTAGAATATGCAATTTTAAAAATAAAAGAGGACAAAAAGGGACTAACGTTGAATGGCTTGAATCAACTGTTCGTGTACGCGGATGAAGTAGATTTAATAGGGGAAGATATAGAGGCACTACAAAGTAACAACGATATCTTAGTAGAAGCGTGCGGTAAGATAGGTTTACAGGTAAGCATAGAGAAAACAAAATATATGATAACAAGTCGAAACACAGGGGATAACGGAAATAGGTACATAACAATTAAGAATGAGAACATAGAGGAAGTAAACAAATTTAAATACTTGGGAGCATACGTAACAAGTAAAAACGAGGTAACGTAAGAAATAAAAAGTCGTTTAGTATCGGGCAACGCATGTTTCTATTCAGTCCAGAAACTCCTAGCCTCGCGATTAATATCAAGGAAGTTGAACTTGGAAATATACAGAACGGGTATTCTGCCGGTAATACTTTACGGTTGCGAAAGTTGGAGTACGATTCTAGAAGATGAACATAAATTACAAGTGTTTGAAAAATAAGGTTTTGAGAAAGATGTACGGGCCAAAACGGGACCAGATAACTGGAGAATGGAGGAGACTGCATAATGAAGAACTCCACGGACTGTACGACTAACCCGACATTGTAAGAATAATGAAATCACGACGACTAAGGTGGGCAGGCCATGTAGCTCGGATGGGAGAAAAACGAAGATTATATTCCATCTTGGTTGGAAACCTGGAGGGAAAGAGACCGTTGGGTAGACCGAAACGACGTTGGGAGGACAATATTAGAAGGGATCTTCGAGTAGTAGGTGTTTGTTAGGAAAACTGGTTTCATCTTGGCCAGGATAGAACCCGACGGCGAACGTTTGTTACTACCGCGATGAACTTGCGAGTTCCGTAAGCCATAGAGTAAGTAAATAAAGTAAGGAAAGTATCAACAAATCAAACTCGGCCTCAAACATTCAGAGAAGGGGACCATTTTCTTTATTCTTTCAAGCACTGTTGAGTTGTCCTCAAGAACATGCGTTAATAAAAAGAAAATCCCTTCGTTATCACGTGGTATGAAACATAATCTCTCCTCTGAAGACTTACAGTTGCTTCCTTCGATTAATCCGGCTTCGAAGGGTTTGGAAAGAGAGAGAAAGAGAGAGAGAGAGCGAGAATGTTTTTCCTTTGTATGTTTTCTTAATTCCTTTTCGTCCACTGCCACAAACAACTGTTTCGCCGAGAAGTTTCTAATGCATACACATATATTTTTATGATCCTTGTTCCATAATGTGCCGTGGCCAAATCACTCTTGAGCTTATGAGAAGTTGAGTTGCAGGTTGCCATTTTTTTTTTCGTTTTCCTTTCATTTTTTCGTTGCTGCAGAACGAACGTGTTGGCGCAATGACGATAAGATTATAATAACATTTTCTTTTTTTTTCTTTTAAGGGACAGGGTGATTTAAGAAAAAGACCATTTGCATTGTTACATTGGCTCATGGAATGCAAAATAAAACAATAAAAGTAAACTGTTACACATTTCAGCAGGGGTCTTCAAATGGCGGATACTTTTTTCCAGTTCGCTTTTACATGATAATCTCAAAAAGTTAATTGACATATTTTCATAACACGACAGAATTATCTATCTGTCGGATTTCCTGTAACTCAGTAATAACACAGGCATCTATCGAATATCACAATTAACGCACACACTTAAATTCAACCGCTTTCACATACGAATGCACTGATATTTAATAACTTTGATATTTTCCATGTCAAAGCTTTGCTGTTATATACTTAAGGTAAAATAAAATAATTGTTAAGCAAAGCAAAACGTTTTAATTAAAAACTAAAAACATGTAACAGTTTCACCAACTAACTAACTACTTGGCTTCCCACTCAGGTGTCTGATGAAGCCAAGTAGTTAATTGGTGAAACTGTTACACGTTTTTAGTTTTTAATTAAAATATTTTGCTTTACTCAGCAAATATTTTATTTTATCTTAAAACTTCGTTGAAAAGAATTAAAACTTATTCTCAATTCTTAGTTTCAATTCCCCAGAAATCTTTTGTTTTTTTATTTAAAAAAAATGATCACCTGATAAAGGACAAGGTAGCCGTGCGGTGTAAGGCGTTAGGCCAACGACTTGAAGGTCCCGGATTCGAGTCCGGACTGGGGCATAGATGTGGATTTTAACTCGAACGTGACGGGCCGAAGTCAACAGTTACTAGCCTGGCGCATATAAAAAATAAAGTTTACCAAACTTTTATAGGATTTATAGTTTTTAAGTGAGTTCCGAACCGCTTAATATATCTCCACTATGGATCGAACCAATTCACCTAACAGCATGGGATGCAGTCAGGTGGATTTTAAATTTTCAAGTTGATTACACCGGGTTTTACCAAACCATCTCTGTTTTGAACTACTTCTCTTTCCCTCTTGCATCTGGCTGCTTGTTCTTCTTGATTCAAACTTTGGCGTCATCCGTGATTTTCCAACGTCAATTTTCTTTCAAAAGATCGATCTACCATGATGGCTGTCATGTGCATACACAGAGAGGTTCAATGTGGAGTGGTTGACTATTTCATTCTGATCCTTTTATTTTCAGAAAGAGAGAGAGAGAGAGAGAGAGAGAGAGAGTGAGAGTGATAGAGAAAGAGAGAGAGAGTTGCATATCTTATTCCACATCCAATGAAAGGATGCATTTGTGGAATAATCTTGGTTCTAATCCAGATTGACAAGCAAAAAAAACAACACAGTCCACCGTTTGAGACTTTATTTAAATTCCAAACACTAATAAAGGAAAAATATGACGCAGTATTGCAATGTGTAAGATTATATCCCGCTAAAATTTACATTAATCTAAACCACGTAGTGGACAGAGAAGTTTGCAATAATATTTATCCAGTCTCATTCTTTAACATTGACGCACCTCAATCAATAATTAAGTTATGAATGAAGCACGAAAAAAAAAAAAAACTGGCTATCGACGATATTTTTCCAATGCGCAGCGTTTTGAGTACGAAATCAAGGCATATTGTGATCTTGAATTTCAACTTTTTATAAAAATCACTACACAAGCATTAATTTTCTCCATTTCGCAATAAATCTAATGTAGCTACAATCTTATTAACTATTCGTCACGTTTTTAGTAAAGGTACTGTTTAAGAAACTCTCCGGAAGTGATATAAGATTCCTAATAATATAGTTTCCATTGTTGAGACAGAGACTACAATTCATCAAGTCTCTACTTGACACACACACACACACACAGAGTAAGACAGAGAGTTTAAGTGCATATTTATTTATGGCCGTTAGGCATCTATGGCTCAGGCTGATTAAGAGAGAGAAATAGAGATTAATCTTCCATATTGCCTCTCTTCATGAGATCATATACAGCTATAAGTCGATATGTGTTTATGTATTTAAGTAATCTATTATACACATTGGTACTTTTAAACTAAATTTTGAATTTATTTATGGACTTTAGGCATCTTAGGCTCAGGCCGGATAAGGTAGAGTAGAGAATGTTGGAAGATAGTCGGCCAGGGACCGGTATTTGCCTGGTGTGACTGAGGGAAAAAAACTGAAAAGAACTCAGTCTGGATGAACAGCCGCTAGGATCGTTTCCAGGACCTTCCGAACACTAAGTCAATGACTCGGGACGGGCGTAAGTCATAGTGCTTTTACCGCCCATAAAATTCATTTTATCTTATCTTACTGTAAGTCAATTCTCTACCAAGTGAGCTACGGTTGCTTGGTACATTTGTACTTTTAGTCTTATAATAACTACATTTAAGACTGTTTTGAGATGAAAATATTATTCTGTAGAACGAATGCAAGGAATTTATACCTCAAAGAAAACAGAAGAACAATTGACTTAAGTGGCTTAATTAGAACAAGTAAGAGATGCAAAGAGGGAGAGAGAGAGAAAAAAAGAGAGAGAGAGATGAAGAAGTTAACACGGTATTTGTTGATTTGGAAAAGGCATTCGATCAAGTCGACTGTCAAAAATCCTAATGTAAGTATTGAATCAGTGAAAAAAAAACCTTCAGGGTAAAGGGAAGAGTGACGCAAGAATTCTACTCACAAAAGAAGTTATAACCATTTTGCGAGTGTCTTTCTTTGTGTTACTATGGCGGAAGTGTTCCCTTTGTAATAAAATTAAGAGACTTAGTATCCTCCATTCCGCCATAGTGACACAAAAAAAAAGTCACTCGCAAAATGGATATCACTTCTTTTGTGAGCAGAATTCTTGCGTCACTCTTCCCTTTACCCCGAAAGGTTTTTTGTGCTGATATCACTTATTTTGTAAGGCTGAATATTTTTTTTTTTTTTTTACAAAAAATGCATAGTCTTCATACAAACGGTCGATTTTGGACCATGGTAGGCACTGACGACAAGGAGTTTAGGAATAGATTGCTTAAACGTTTTGTGTGGAGTATTATGATATATGTGATCTTTTGGGATTACATTCCGATGCTTTACGGATGTAATTTATTCTTCAAACTTGAAAGAACGATTTCTAATCTTTTCAGAGTGGTTCATAATGCATCATGGGTACTAGTCAAGTTTGTTTTCCGCCACTTATTACCGCAAAGGTTATCGCAAGAAGAAGATCTACTATGAAGTTAATCTCGTTTAGTTAAAAACTGACAACAGAACAGCTGATAACTTTTCTCAATGACAATAACATACCAGAAGACATCAGGAGGCCAACCGAGGTGGTCATGTGGTCTGAGGTATCAGGCCACCGTCTCCAAGGTTCTGGGTTCGAATCTCGTCTGGGGCATGCATGTTTGTGAAGTTTAGTTACTAAAATGGCCCATAGAAACAAAGCTTTTAGGTCAGGAGTAAGACACTTAGAAGAAATCGTTGAAGTTGTTCTCAAGTACTTGGCGAGACGTAACAGATCATTTCAAATGCGTTTTCTTTCAGTTGGCCGTCTAACCTAGTGGAAAGGCGCTGTGAGGAAGGTAGCTGGTTCAAATCTCACTGAGGCCAAGTTATTAATCTTTTTTCATTTATAAGAACATTATTTTTCTTTCTTGCTACCTATGAATAGGGAGTCGCCGTAGCTCAGTCGGTAGCGCGTCTGACTACGAATCGGCGGCCCGGGTTCAAATCCCGGAGACTTTTCTCACAGTGTTCCCATGCCTGGCGCTCTGAGGTCCACTCAGCATCCTATCAAATTGAGTACCAGAGTGTCCTTGGTACTCCTGGGCAGGTAAAGGCGGTCAAGCGTGGGACTGACCACTCCACCTCACTGCGTACCGTAGGTCAAGAAAATGTGTAGTGCTACCTACACATCTCCCATGCACCGTTCACGGCGCGTGCGTATCGCACAGGGGATAGCTACTTATGAATAAATACTCCATTTTGCTTCTTTTTAAACATTTTATTGTGTCATTTTAATGTCCTAAAGATGAAAATTTTATCTGAATCGATGGAAATTCATCTAAAAACATTTCGTTTCCATCAAAAACAATTACCATAGATCCCAACTTTTTTTTCGAACGGAAATTTTTCATTTATTCCCCGATGAAAATCGACTCTAAAAGAGTGGTCCCTCTTTCCGCCATCGGAAGATGAAATATTCGACTCAACTTCCGAATCTAGTGTGAACTCTACGAAAATACAATGAAAGAAAATTGGAAACCTTCCAAATGTAGATATACAAAAGAATGGAAAACATTTGCTGGACAAGAAAATGTGTAATTTGGAAGTGATGAATGGAGTGGGTGAGGTATGAACAATACTTTCTTTAGTGGTAACGTCATTGGTTATGCAGAGATTGTATACAGGGGTGTGAAGAAAACATGGCTACAATCTTTGGGAGATCGATCCTGACAACGAAACAAGAAGAAAAAAAAGTTCAATTAAACAAAGGCCGAACGAACACCGCTTCGTTTTTGAGCTACAGTGTTTGCAACTTGATGTCCAAAAGTGACTCCTTGCAATGGTAAATACAATTAACATTTCACCGTAAATCTTAAACGATGCACTAAAATAAAAATTAAGTTTTCGGAAGGCGATTTTCATGAATACATTAGATATTAGGAATTAAAAAGTGGCGGGTTATCAGTGTTGCCACCCAAGTATATCATTATTCTTTTTTCAAATGGCACTTTGTCAGTTTATTGGATATATGGCATCCTCTAGTGATGGTAAATAACGTATGTGAAGCACAGAACGCAGTGCTGCAAACGTTGAATGTTATACCAGATTAAGCATGAAAAATTGCAACGTTTCTTCAAAAGAAGGTACAAACTTTTACAGTTTGCAACACTGCGTTCTGTCTTTCACATATATTTACCATCACTAGAGGATACCACGTATACAATAAACTAACGTAGTGTCATTTGAAAAAAATAAACGATATAGTAGGATGTCAACACTGATAACCTGATAGCATCACTTCTTAACTACTAGTAGCCATTATATTGATGTAAATCGTCTTCCCAAAGCTAAATTTTATTTTTAGTTCATTGTTTAAGATTTATGGTTAAATATTCATTGTATTGACCACTGCAAGGATTTCGAAAACGAAGCGGAACATTCAACTCACATGTCAGGATTCACCTAGCGAAGTTTGTAACTATATTTTCTTTAGATCCTGTATAGTCAAAGATGCTGTTGAAAGTCTGGTCGAAAAGAAAAGAGGAAGATTAAGAAGACTGTGGCACTCCTTGACGGTATTAGGGAAAATAAATAATGAGAAAATATAAAAAAAGTAAAGCGCACGACCGAGAAGAATGGAGACGACTTAACTTGTCTTCAAGAACCTGCCACTTAGGGCAAAACACTAGTCATGATGATCATTTGATATTGAAATTTACGTAAAAAGGTTTTTCGCTATTTTACGAATACCTTTTCACGACCTATCCCAGCATTGAACAACTTTGTTGGGGACAGACAGGACTAAAGGACTGGCAGCTCCATCAGCAGTGACATATAACTCCGATTTGATATATTTTTTCTAATTTTATACACCCGTGACAGTGGTGGCTCGTCAGGTGATGTTAGTGAAGTACCACTTCACTTGTTATTTTGATATGCATTAAGTAAATTGGCATTAATATGTATAATTTGTGCCTCATCTAGAAAGCTAGTCAACATCTTATTAGATGAAATAGTGTCATTATCGGTAAGCCCGAAAATCCAGGATAAATATTAATGAACAAGGATTGTATGAGTGCGTTGTTGGAATGCATTTTTGGTAGTTCTTCAGCTATTATTTGGGTTATGAGCCGCCACTGACTTGTGGTACGATATAGTGAAATCTAGAAGAAAGAAAATCTATTCTAGTTAGCTTTATAGGGCAAATATTCTGCCGCTAAAATCACGAAAGACTTCTCTCACTTCAAGCGGACGTCTAAACCACAAACATATGCAAGGCATCTCCTGCGGTTTTCTGTGGTTTTGGACAGAAACGTTGCCACTTCTTTCTTTAACATTCTTGCCTTCCTTTCCCTCTTTGTGGTCGCTCAAGTACGTTGCATTCACGAGGGGGGGGGGGGGGAGTTCAAGCTTTTGCCATCTGTTTTGAGAAAGTGGCAACGCCAAAGTAAATTTCTTGGCGGAATCTTTCTGGCGGTGGGTGTCAATGTTTGGTTAATCGGAAGTGGTAAGGCACCCTGCTGCTGGACAGAAGGTTTTCATGAGCTGCACAATAATTCAGTGGCGCATCCAGGATTTTCGTGAGAGGGGGAATAAACCAACAACATTTTCGACATTTTCCCGGTAAATAAAATTTTAAGCATAAATTTATCATATCTCTCCTCATATTACTATGTTTTGCCATGGAATATGGCGCGGTATCCCCCAAAATGGAAATTTCTAGATAAATTTATCCGGAAACAAAATTGAAGCTCTTGTTGAAATAATGCTGTTAAAAATAAAGTATTGTCCGTTGAGAGGGCGCTCGCCCCCTTTCTGGATTCGCCACTAGATTCAGAAATATTACCACAATTGGAGAGTTATTTGAAGTCAGAAGAAGCGAATTACAATCATGAAATGGAAGTCGATTAATAGGTACGATGTTTTGACCACGTGCTTTCAATTTGAATTTGCTGCTTTGAGCTACGCTGGGAACTATTTTGCTCTAAAATAGCCTACGTATGCTGCAACTAATTATACAGCAGTGACGTGTGGGTTGCATAACACTATGCAATTCACAGTAACTAAATACATCGTCAACGAATTTGTTTTAGAGCTGTGCTGTTTTTCGATAATATCGATCAATATTTTGGAAAATGGACATCGAGAAAATTCAAAAATTTTGATTTGGATCGATATTCGATTACCAACGTTATTTCGATATGTATTCCATGTATGTTTAGAGGAACACAACAAAACAATATTCTAAATTTAATACAGAAAAAATTGACAGCTGCGGTTATCGAGACTCAAACCCGGATCTCTTAGTTTCTAGTTGGCTATACTGTTCGTTACACCATTACAGTACGGCAAATTCGCTGTGTATATAGAAATGCACACAAATACCAAAATACTACATAGTGAATTGGGCGTGCGCGGTGGTGTAATAGACAGCACACTCAAAACCAGAAACGGAGAAATCCGGGTTTGAGTCCCGTTCTACGGCGACTGTAAATTTTTGTGTTAATTTCAACATTTATCATACGAAAAGTTCTCTGTAATAAGATCTAAAACAATATTATCTTTGTTTAAAATGCTTTTTTTTTGTTGTTGTTGTTGTCCGTGTGCAATGTCAAGACCACAAATTAAATTTTTGACTTAAAAGAAAACGAATAAAGTATACACTGCCTTTCTTTTCCTTGCACAAACACTCAGTCACCAACCATCTGGGGTTAGGGTACACAGGGGTTACTCATAGCTAGAACACCCACAGAACATCAGATGGGAAGATAAAGAAATCGATTTGATAGCTTGCTCATCTCTGGATGGATGGGAACGGAGATTTGCTTTGTTGTACTTCGATCAGGAAAATCTCAGCATGGACCATGGCGTGAGATGAGATGAGAGAGAGAGAGAGAGAGAGAAGATTTGGGGGTTTAGCCAACCATGTTTGACGTAGGTCGTGAAAAAAAAACAGACTCAATCAACGCAATGTTTTTGCAAAAACCAGTCACGGTTCGATGGTGCACATGCAATGACGTTGCACAATTCTATTGGCTTATCAATCCGCGCCATGTTCTTCTTCAGATCGCTTGAAAAATTTGGCGAAACAAATTAAGAACACGTTATAAAACAAAGACAAAATAAAAGCTGTGCAAGTTAGTTATACTCGTTGTTTATTATGGTTTATCGAACTGGATGTAAGGTAAAGATGATTTTTCACGTTTGTTAGTTTAGTGAAGAATTATGCAATTTTTGTGGTCTGTCAGTGTGCCACGCGGACTGATGACAATCACATACGATAAAACAATTAAATAAATATGATCAAAGTGTATTTCTAAATCTATAGCATAATTATTTATAACAGGAATTAGAAACTATACATTTTTGCATTACTAAACACGAATACGTAGCTCCTGTAGCTTCCGCTAGAACAAAATAAGAGCCTTGTTTTCAAATTTTTCCATGACAAAAAAAAAGACAATATTTTTAAAACAAAGGAAACTGTCACTTTACGCTCCACTATTGATTTCTGTGTAATTGCTAAACAAATTGCCTGTTTCTATTTTAAATTATGGAATACATTTTTTATAATTTAAGAAGCTCGAGCTTTATTAGGTTAGGTTAGTCTAACGATTAGATTTTGTTAGATAATACAACTTAGGTCAACTTACATAATATTAGGTTAAGTAAGGTCAAAGGTTTTAAACCATATTTCTTCCAATTGCTTTACCGGGGAAGCGTTCCTGCAAGGAGAAATAACATTCTATAGCATGAATAAACTATCAACATATTGATTATTACTTGCCTGTTCACACTGACGATTATATATCTGTCCATGTATGTACGAAATATAATTTCTTCTTTTGCTTAAAAAAAAAAAAGATCACTGTACTCGTCGTATTAGCTTTTCCACGGAGATCCATAACTTCACATAATATCACTTTTAACACTTCGTGATTCGACGTGAAAAAAGAAAAAGAAATAAAGAAAGAAAGAATGAAAGGTACGCGAATATGTAACTATTGTCTTTTGTAGTAACAGGTAAAGTCAAAAAATATAAATAAATACAAGGACATCTGAAAAAAAAAAGACATACGTAATCAGAGAAACACTTAAACTTGTTGTTTTTCGGTGGCGTGACCTTCTGTATCACGAATCAAGAAAGAGAAAAATCGAAATTTTCTCATGACGTCTAAACGAAGACAGACAGGAGCGAACTCACATCAAACAATTCCACACACTGGCAAGACGAGGCACAGGCAAACATCGTTCGTTCTTTTCGACCGGCCGACTGCCTTGTTTTGTGTCCGTTAGGCGTTTGTTCAGCTCCGGAGAATAGAAAAGACTCGGGCTTGAATAGAGGAGCGCGCGGGGGGGGG
>JAGDQP010029761.1:0-23124 GCA_022664845.1 Lepisma saccharinum | reverse complement strand
TTTTTTTGCTTTGTATTTTAAATATTATCTTTGCTGTAATGTGTCTTATATTATGTAATGGAACTTATGTAAGCCTATTGTAATAGGGACTACCATCTTTAATAGGTACCAAATAAATAAACTGCTCAGACGATACAAACAATAAGTGACCTCGTATATAAATATTGAAACGTTCATAAAAAACACTAATCCGCTTCACCGATGCGAGGATGGTGATAACCAATAAGGTTGAATCTGCCTGCTCAGTGACATATGCGATATTAGTTAATTACCAAGCATCGAAGTAAAAGCCTTTATATATATTTATTTTTACCAGTGTAGTGAATATTTTAACAGTGTGTTTAGTGCAGTGAAATACATTTTATTATATATAAGTGTCAGTAAACAAGAAAATAGATCACCAAATTTAAATTTGTACCACAAATTTCTCCCCTGGGAGGGAGAATGTAATATCTCGTGTATTAGCTCACACGTGTATATTATGTAAACAGTATAGTAGACGTCTATAGCTTACGTCAACTTCATTCTTTCTAATTAGTTTACTACGAGACGCTCTTTTGGTTAACTTATTGTAACTCTATTCTGTAATAAAACTGGGTATAGATGAAGAAAGAAGAACAGTATCTATCGGCTCTACCTGTGATAATCACCAAGTAACACAAGAACATTACGATATAAATAAAACCATTTTTACAATAAACAGCGCATTGTTGAACGTTTCTATAGAAACACAAATTGAATAACAATAGTACCCATACTGTAAAGACGTTCACCAAACGCCCGTAGCTTAGTTCAGAGAGTGGTCCATTAGCAAACGGAAGGTCCTGGGAACTTTTCCTGACGCCGCTTATTCTGATTGAGTGAGATTGTTTCGTGGTTTATCCCTTTAGTTTGCATTAGAATATGCAATTCCAAAAATAAAGATAATGGTACTATTTTTGGAATTGCATATTTTAACGCAAAGTTAAACAGTAATGCTGACAAGGCACACTTTGTTTCAATCCGTTGTTAATCTCAAAACCTTCCTCGAACATCTGGTTAAGTATAACTGTTTCTTCTAAATCCACATTGATCTCCAATTAATTCATCTACGCATACACTTAGGCGAGTGGTTACAAAGTATTAAGAACTATTATATTTTATAGATTTAAAGTCTCCTCACCCATTTTCTACATTCTTGCAAGTATTTTTGGCTGCAACAAGAGAGTCTCCACATGTTCTGGACCTCTCACTCAGACAACAACGAAGGATATTAAAATCACAAAACTAAGTCACTCTTGGAAAAGCTCTTAATACATGTTTTCATGGAAATTTCAATTGGTGGATGATCATGTCGTTTATGGCAAACCCAGTCACTCAATACTTCTTGGAAATACCAAAGTTCTCAAAATTCATGATATGGAAATTTCCCGTATTGAACTATAACTCCTGTAAGAGTATAATTGAAATCTCTGAGACTGTATTTGTGGAGAAATTGAAAAGATTTCAGCTAAAGTCCGATAATCTAATCATGATAGCTAAAAGTTTTTGAAGAGCAAGAAACCTGAATGTCTACAAATAATAGGTGATGCAGAAGACAGCTTGGCATTCAAAGTGGTAAAATTATTAGATTCACTTTGAAAACCCTATAAATAATTTTTGTCAATTTCCGGTTCACAGTGACAATAAAAATATCTTTACAACAAATGTACATTGAATTCCTGGACCGTACTGCATTTCTCTACAATGCATTTTTCTGAGTATAAACATTGTCTGTACTTTCCCTAGTTGTTGGTTATCAAAACTAGATTCAAAATAACGTCTTCTATTGATGTTTGAAATTTTAGATCTTTTTCCAAAAATGGAGATTTTTCAGTAATGTATTTTTCAGAGTAAAAATTATGTCTATACCTTTCCCAAGTATTCGTTTCAAGTACTACTTCATAGAAAGTTTCAAAACTCATTCGAAATTACGCTTTCCATTGGTGTATACATTACATATCTTTTTCCAACAATGGTGGTTTCTCAACAATATATATGTATTTGGAAGTGTGAACATTACATCTGTACTTTAGTTATTAGCAGAGTAGAAACTATTCGTTGTTCTGCGTTTAAAATTACATGTCTGCTAACGTCTTAACTCTTATCTTTGGCTAACAATAGAAGTCTTAACAATGCATTTTTGTTATGAAAATTTCGCCCGTACTTTTACCCAGGTATTGTTTGGGTTCTCAATTGCTGAAAATTTGGTAACCATACGTTCAAAGTAACGCTTTCCATTGATGTTCGAAATTTGCCTTTTTGCCAACAATGGAGGCGAATCAAAATACACTCATATCAAACTCCAATGTGATCCAAAGATAAGGCAGGGCATATGGATAATGTTGCTTGTAACAGTGGGTTTGCGGAGCTCTTTGAATGTTTATCTTCACGGCAATATTTTCAAACAAGAAAAATCTTAATTCAGTTTCGTATGAAAATAATTCCATCAAAAGCAGAACTTGACTTCTAGGTGAAGCCGGAGCTGAGGGAAATGTTAAAATACCACGTTTATCGTGTACCAGCAAAAGTCTGCATCCAGTAATTACTACTCATGTCTATAACATTGTTTTCAGGCTGAGATGTCTATAATTCCTACCTTATTTTGTGCTATTTATACTACCAGTAAAATATTAACTTGTTACAAAGTGTTGAGAACTATTAATGTTTTTTTTAACTAAGTCTCCTCCCCCTTTTTATATTATAGTATGCATTTTTGGCTTCAACAAGAGTTCTCACGTGTCTCAAGTGGTCTAAAATTTCCAAATAGCCTCCTGGATTGCTAGGAATCCCCGAATAAACCATAATTATCATCTATTTAGATGTTTCCCATCCTTCGGAGAGTCCTTGTACTTATCTCTGAATTCATGTTGCGTAAGGCAGTTTCAGTGGAATACCAAGGGTTGAACACACACCACACCTTAGCTCCTACATGACAAAAGCTGAGAATATTGTCTTAAGACTTTCCAGAAATCTGGGCAAATTCTCAAAAATCCTGAAAATATGGCAAATTCTCATAAATGCTGGAATGGCAAATTCTCAAAAATTCTGAAAAAATGGTACATTCTCAAAGAATCCTGAAAATATGGCAAGTTTATTGGAATCCTGAACACGTTTATTGAAATCCTGAAAATATGGCAAGTTTATTGAAATCCAAAAAAAAATGATTCTGGAAATTCTAAAAACAACAATATCTCAGATTTTGTTCTCATAAACGCAGCCTGTTGCGTTTTTTAATTAAAAATCTTGTAGAAGTTAAGGTGTAGTGTATGTTTCAACATTTGGTATTCCACTGAATTCTTTCCATCCGGGTTTTCAACCAAGATTATATTCCTTTCAATTTGTTCACCATCCGGGTACATTATTATGTATATGTAATTCTCTTCCATTCTCTATCATCCGGTTTAGACCCATATTTCTCAAAACCTTAATACTCAAATGCATGTAATGCCCGTATATCTAACAAAATCTTTTCAAGTGCTTGCAATTTAGTGTTTGCATCCAACAAGGTCGTTTCACAAAATGTTTGTAGTTACAAGAAATTCACTTTAAATACGCCAGATAAAAACTTGATTTTGAATGCGAATCTTTATGATTTCGACCCATGTTCCTAGACCTTCTTGGATACGAACACTAAACTCATTCACCATAAAGTATTTTTCATGATTATATTCTCAGACTTCAGTTGAAATCTTTTCAATTTCTCTCCAAATACAGGCTCCAAGTTATTTGCATTTTTATAGAAACGTTAAACAATGCGCTGTTTATTGTGAAAACTGCTTTATTTTTAATATTCCAATATTTAAATCTAACATTCCGTATTACAATATCATTATTATACTCGTAGTGATAATTATGGCTCTTTCTAGAAAACAATACACATTTATTAATATTAAAAGCCTACCTATTTTTATATGCTCCATTTGTGACAAATATCCAGATCTGCCTGCAGCAATAATTTATTTTTATCATCTTTGATCTCTTTGTATCACCTGCATATAACAGGCATCTTAAATGCGTGATAACAGCAGGCAGATCATTTATAAATAGTAAAAAGAATAATGGGCCGAGATTAGATCCTTGGGGTATGCCTGAAGTAATGTCATACAATGTAGAATTAACTTGACTAAATGCTACATACTCTTTCCTACCTTGCAAATAAGAACAAATTGACATTAATTTATGTGAAAAACTCATATTTGATAATTTTATAAGTAATAACATATAAAGTCTGTCTATCAAAGGTCTTTGCAAAATCTGTGTATATAGCGTCCACTGTAGATTTATTAAGAGAATGTGATATCTTCTCTCATTACATACTAATTTTGATTGGAACTTTTAGCAGTGGAGACTACTCGCATCGTATATAGCAGTGCGAGTAGTGTCCACTGCTTCCCAAACATTAAACTGAAAAGTATGATTTTAACTGTCCAGTCCATTATTTCCATGCATTTTCCCTGCAGATAGCACGGTTTTAAATTTATGAACAATCTGTTTCAATGCTAGGTTTCATCCCGTTTCAATGCTAGGTTTCCAAATTTAAAAAGCTATGGCGTGGATAGGAATAAATAGCATTTCTTATTTAAAAACTTTGTTTTACTATATTTATCGAAAACTGATCTGACTTTCCTAACCGGTGGATACGAATAAATAGCATTTCTTATTTAAAAACTTTGTTTTACTATATTTATTGAGAACATCTGACTTTCCTAATCGAAAGTCAGTAATGTATAGCAGGGCCGGCTCAAGGGTTGTAGTTGAATTTCGCTCCACAAGAAATGCGCTTTAAATACACTTGGAAAAAACCTGAATTTTACCTTCTATCTTCATGAAATCGACCCTCCTGAGTCGATTAAGCAACGTTTCAGTGAGTACACGTCGTGTACCCAGCGTTGCTCCAATATTCAGGTAAGTATACGCTTCTAAATTTTAATATAGGTACACGCCGTGTACCCGCGTGTACCCTCCATTCCAGCCCTGCTTAATAGTATGATCTTGAATCTTTGGACAAGTTGAGTTAAAGTACTCCACACTTTGTGGAACTGTAGGAAAGGAGTGTGGAACTAATTCTTAGTGTGGAGTGGTATTAATGTGAGTACCTTACTTTTCTCGGATTATGCATTTAAACGCGTTTAGTGTGTCAAACTAAGTCTTACTGATTATAACATTCATTATGCAATTTGTTACTCATTTCCATATGACTGCCAGTATATGATATTAAGCCAGAGTTAATACGTATAGGTGTCTCCTTGATGGCAGGGAAAACCATTGCGAATTTTGAGGTGAAGGAACTTTTTAATTATATTTAGTTTTCAAACGTTTTCGGTTGCATTCATATAGTTTTAAAATAACTAACTATATAGACGTTAGTGTAGCTCATAAATTGTGTTCTATATTTGCTTATTAGTGTTTACTACAGGAGGTGCACAATGGAAAAGGCTGAGACAAGACATAAATAGGTTTCTGTATGTAAACAGTAAATTTATTATACTACTTTCAAAGTAAAATAACCAATTCTAAGTTATTCATGTTTGATAAACCACTTCTACCTCCTGCAAATCTAAAGCATATTCGTCTGTAGTCTCGAGTCATTTCACGTATTATGCGTATAAATTACAGACTGTAATATTTACAAAGAAAAGAGATAAAAATAAAAAATTGTAGCTAAACCTTAAAACTTATACTATAAAAGACTACGAAACTAGCAGTGTGTTAATGGTTTGTTTTATCGTTCGTCGTGTGATTAATCCATAAGATCAAATATGAATTATGGAATACACAATTATCTCTTAGACTGTACACAGCAAAGTTCGATACTGTGTGCAGTGGAGGTCGGTTTTATTTAATTTGATCGACCAGGTATAACTAAGAAGACTGTTGTTTTCGTATATCGAGATGTCCTGAGTGCGATACCAGCAGCTGACCATCCTTAGTTTTCTTCCAAGTTTTTACCTTAATCTGAGTAGGTAAATGTCAGTATGGCACCTTCAACTTAGGTCCTTGCCGACACATTCCCGCATCTTTTCCTGATCTGAGCCATAGATTCCTTAAGGTCAAACAAATTAAATTGAATTCAATTACTAACTTCTCCATCTACTTCCAATTACCACACTACTACATCACGGAATATTTTATGTTATTATTTTCCTTGTGTGGAATCAGAGTAGGTTACCAAATCTGCATTCAGTTCGTAACCTACATTAATTTTAAATCGTTAATTAAAAACATAGAATTGTGACAAAGCCATAATGTAATTTACCCAAAAAATTAATATTAATGATTGTAATTCTCTTCCTGTATTGTAGACGTAACTAGAACATTATTCTGGAGGAATAGGGAAAATGTGTTAGGCACTAAAGGAATTTTTTAAATATCAAGGGTATAATTCCACGGACGAATGTTCTTGAAGAAGTCAGAAGAAAAAGTAGAAGTTAAAGAAAAAATAAGAAAAGGAGAAAAGTGCTGTTGAAATTTCGAGATAAAGTATTTATGTGATATTGTAATATTGAAAGTATCTATCTGTGTTGAAAAATCTGTCTCATTCAAAGAGCATAAAATGACAAATATTAGTTTACACTGCTTTTTAAAGGACGGGGGAAAAACTGAAATTTTGGATAAATACGGGAACATTTGTTTTTTTTCCACTAGGCAAAAAACTGGTTTTAATTAGAAAGTTTTTTCATCATGAATATTCACTGCTTAACATAGATCTTGTGTGTTTCGCCAAATTTAGTTAATAATTTAACGAATATAATGTGAAACTCTTACGTCTTAACGATTCGTAAACTCTTAACGAAGATTTGTTTGACTCGCCCCCTTATGGCTTTTGCCTCTCTGAAATTAACCATGAAACAATATGGCCTAGCGAAAATATAATTGAATATATGCTAGTGATTGGATTGTCTTTTAACTGCAGAATAATATAGTGAAGTAATTTATAACGCATTTTACTTTTTGCGAATACTGATACTATGAATAGAATGACAAAATACAGAAAATGTAATATTCTTCCATATACAGAATTTATTTCTTGATCATAATACTCGCCATTAAATATTTCGGGGAATTTATTATTTAGCTGACAAGCAATTAGGCAATATACCCAAAATTACTTTTAACAATATATTAGAATAACATAGAATTTAGAAAACATGTATTATGTTCAGCGAGTAGCAAACAAAAAGTTGTTCCAATCATGACATATTTTTATAGTATACGAAGCGTTCTAGATTTATTCCAGTTCTTTGAAATATATTTGAGGCGACATTCTTATCTTTATTCTACATATAAAGAATCTTTAAAAGTACTTAGAAACATTGTATTTAATTGTGAAATTATTTTCTTGGAATGTAGCCTAATATTATATAGGGCCTACAACTTTCAAAGTAATTTATTTGTAGCTATTCACACAATGCTTCTACTGTAGCTGTTCAAATAAGTTTGTCATATTTATGAGAAACTATTTACCTACATAAAAACAAGTCTATATTTGTTTTCTAGTGAAATGTATAATTACAAACATCTATTTTACGATTAGTTATATTATTTAGATGAAAACAACGAAATAAGCTTTCCGCGGCACCACATTCTCAAATGTAAAGCATGTATATGACATTGGCTGTAAGCTAGAATTACTTGAATATATAATTATGCATTTAAGTGTTGTTATAGGAAGTGATAATATAGATACTATTATTTTTAATGTATATTTGTCAAAAAAGCTAATGTTTTAGATATTCACGAAACAGGAAGAAAATAGTTTTTTCCAATCTAGCACGAAAAATTAAAAAAAAACCTCCAGCGTTCATCTTTTTCCTTTTTACTTTACCAGGTTACACACAATGTCTCTCTTGGACTCTTGTGCACAATTGAAAATAATGTAATGCTCCAGTCTAGCTACTTCTGCCATAGAGCACTGGATACGTCTCAAAATACTACGCTTTTCATTCTTATAGCCATGGGAAATACCATAAATAAGGCATAATGTTTAAGGGCAGACGTAATCCCTAGACACACAAAACTCATGTTTAGGTCACAGTAATAGTCAATCCTCTTATACAGTTCGCGGTGCATTTCAAATCTTGCCTTCATGTTCAAATTTCCTAATCTGCTGCAAAATCAGGTGATGTGAATCTAAGAGAACAAAATATACAACTTAATATGTGTTTCGTTTCACTCATATTACACCATGGGCAAACACGGTAAGAGTCATCTATCTACACTATTGAAAATGCATTTGGATTTTGTTCAGTGGCACAGAGATCAAACCCGAATCTGTGTCTTAATATTGTGGTTGCCCCACCTTTTATATAGTGCGCAGTGCATTTCATAACAAATGATTTTCATTTTTTTCTTGTACATAGAATGCCAATTTTCATTAAAAATCGTTGGGTGATGTGAGTGCAAGGGTTCACATCATCCCGTAACTTTGCATGAAAACGGCACTGTGAATACCACAAGAAAACGACGCAAATCCCGTAATTTGAAATGCATTGCGTAATATATAAAATAAATTGAAAATTATCAGGCATCTAAGGCTCAGGCCGAGATAGGAGAGCGGGAAAGGACGGGGAAAAGTGTTAGCCAGGGTCTATACTGAAGGTGCAATTCCGGGATTTGCATGGTGTGACTGAGGAAAACCCACAACCTCCCGAATACATTTTTTCGCGCCATAAATATTGGTTTTGTGTGGCTAGGGATCACACTAATACTTGCATATTAGACATTGTTTTTGTATTTCTCCGCGTATTAATAGCTTTCATTTCCAGGGGAAAGTAAAACGATAGCATTTATAGGCGTTTCTATAGCTCATTTTGTGGAAGTAACTAAAATGCCGTATTTCTCAAAATGAGTTTAGTTTGCGATGTGAGGTTTCCAAGCTTGGATTTTACCCTTTTTGACGAGAGATTGTTTAGTGAAAATTTGGAACTACATCTTCATGTTTGGGAAATGCAGGAAAGATCCATTTCTTTTCACAAAGCATATTCATGATCACAGAAACCGTAAATTTTTATTGAGCTAATGTGATGTCAAAGGTAATTGCAATCGAACTAAATACAAACTTACACGCACGCACAATTTGAAGTAAAATTTATTAAAGATTGAATAATGTGTTTCGTTCCTTCCATTCATCAATATCTCCCTCGACTTTTCTTCCGTACAACAAAAGGATAACATTTAATTTATCTACTCCAAATTTGAACAAGTCACTGACCAATATTATAGGCTCTACACAGCTACTTTCTTTTTAATTAATTCTTTCTGACACTTCCATACACACAATCCGATAGCTAGCGAATATAAACCTGTAACGGAATCTGCACTACAATAATTAATTCGTAAAACCCATCGCGGGACCTAATGTAGTCCCTTTTATGTCTCTCATCCTTATTAAACTGATTCATGATTCCAAAATTTATTTTAATTTTCGTTTCGACATTCTTATGCACCTTCTTAATAGTATCTTTCTTTGGTAAATTTTACTTTCTTTGGAGTAGGTAAACTAAATTTTATTTCAATAAATTTAACATACTAAAAAGAATGTTTAGTTACTACTGTGTAAGTTCAAAACTAATTGTAACCATTTCTGAGGACAAACCTATGTAATTAGAACCTCAAATATTTTTTTAAAAAAAGAAGACCTCCACTGGTTTGAAAGCATCTGTAATGATTGATATTTTGTTTAATGAGTGAATACCATTATTTTACCTACTACTAATTAAATTACGAAATAGATTTACTAAATCAAGTACATGCATCCTACATTACAGTACATTTCATCAGCACAAAGTATATTGTACTTCAATTGCATTGCAATACTGGAGAGTACACTTAGCAAAAGATACCGCGTATTACGTAAGGTTTATTTCGTTCGCGACTCTACATATTCCCATCAGAAACGCCTCTGAATTGGCTTTAGGATGTTTCGGTGCATGACGTTTTGGTATAGGTCGTTTCGGTGCACGAACTTTTCGGTGGGAGGACATTTGAATACAAAGGATGATTAGGTGTACGAAAGTGTTGATTTGAAATAATTTGTTATGCTCAAATTCATTGTGTATGATCATAAAAAAGATAGTATAGTAATTGTTTTTAATGAGGAAAGTAGTCGATAATTTCTTCTAGTCTATAATGTATAGGAGTACCATGCGTATGAATCCATTGATTAAAATATCGCCTTCCGCTAAAGGATGTAATGTAGGGAGTAGCTAACATTAAGTCTTGTCTCAGATTTTTAATTAATAATAAACGATGGCAATGCTATAGCTAAGCATGATTTAAATTAAGATATTATATTTGATACTTAACAAGTTTCCTTTCTATTTTCCCACTTGGTTAGCCTATAGTTTGTAGTTTCTGTTTTAATTCGATGAATTTTCCATCTTAGAAACCTTGACTGGTGTCAATAATCATGACAGGGTAATGGGGCTGTATTCATCTTTATTTAAATATCTATATATATATATATATATATATATATATATATATATATATATAAGAGAAATTTTAATTAGAACTGGCCTGTGATTGATGTAGAGAAGAAACCTAAAATTAACTTTTTATTGGATATGTTCCATTATTAATGGATATAAGTGAACAGTAAATTAAGCAAACTGTTAATAAGAAATGTGTTTTGTTTTAGAATAGTATAGTAATGGTCGTGCAAGGTTCCCACTTATTTTGCTAAAACAAATTCCCTGGCTTTTCCAAATTACTATTGAAAGATTAACGGGTAATTCAGAACGATTGAACTGGGAAAATTATTTATTTAAGCTTGCGAAGTTCAGGCAATAGCAGTATTGCCAGCTCCATGATCAAGTGGAGGAGCAGCTTCAGAATGGTAAAGTATATGTATTTATTTTAAACTGGCCAATTCAAAAGTTTGGGAGAAAAAATCAGTATCAAAATTGAACATGATACACGACAGTTCATGTGCCGATAATTGCACCTTTTATACTCGAGGAAGTTATCATGGGATCTTAAGCTAAAATCAAAAAGTAATTTATCTGATATAAAAAATAGGACTCTTCCAAAATAATTTAATCCGAGTTTAATCTCTTCACAAATATTCATCCACATATAGGCAAAATAAATTAATGACGAGCTGTAACCACTCAAATGGCGTTCCGAATTAAATTCAGATGTAAGACTACTAAAATGTGGCAGGATACTCAAAATATGTAACCTTCCATATTACTCTTTAATAACCTACCGCGGTGAATTAAAAAAAGTAATGTACTAACTACCAGTGATGCCTGAGGGATCTTATCATGTGCACAGTAAACTGAATGCATGGAAAGAACTCAATGCTACAGCCCCCTCTAGGCACACAAAGGATTTGGGTTAAGTTCTCGAACATGTATGTCATTTAATTAACCTGTATTTTTTTTTCAAATTATGTTCACACTAAAGTTACTGTGAATAATAAGGTTATTTTTCTTAATGGTGAAAGTTCTAATTCAATAGTTGCTCAAAATTAATATTATGTGCAAATTGACTATTACATCAATTGCTGTAGTAAGTGCTTTACGAGTCCTTAGGGAGGAAAAGTATCTCCTCAAAGTTTTGATTTTCCCTCAAAAAGTTCTTAGTGAAGTTTTCATAGTTCTACAACGTAAGGAATTAGAACTTGAAATGTTTGTTACATTTAATATTTATTACACTAAAACCTCATTTATCCGGATGGGACCGGACTCGTTCTGGATAAACCAGATTTACATTTTTTTTAACGTTATAAGCGGCTGCAAATGCGTAAATAGCTTACCATTATTATTGAGGAACATGGCACAATAAACGGTAAATATAGTAAAACACTGTACATTTAAACTATGGAGAATTAATTAAATGCGCCAATTTGTATACGATGTATTTTGAAAATAAAAGAAAATCTTAATTTTTTTCGAAATTCATTCCTGATAAACGAAGTTTCAGTGTATCTCAAAATTCCTTTGAAGAGCACAAATTCTCAACTTCACCACGTTAAATTACTTCTAAAGTTTTTCCGGTTTTTAACCCATTCCAAACATAGCCGGAAGGTGGTTTCAAACATAATGAAGCAACAGAGAGCAGTTTGTAGTGACAATAAGTGCATTGTGTTATATGGATCCTTTTAACCTTGAAATTTTGTTTTGCACAAGGTGAAAAGAAATATTATTGTCTTGTTTCTAAAACGAAAACTAATTCATCCATGATAGAACGGTTAATTTCTACTCTGGGTTGTATCTGTAATAAATTGAGACAACGCCTCACCCCCGACCACTGGAATGTAATGATGTCTCAGAAGCTCCGGAGGAGTTAAGTTCAAAGCAGGGGAAAATCAAAGTTGGTATCAGAAGTCAACTTTCAATTGCCTCCCTTGAAACTTAAAAATAGGCAAGGTTTTAAACCAAGGACTTTATGTGAGTAAAAGGTCTTTGTAACTATTCATCTTCCTCCGCTTTGAGGTGGGCACATAAAATTAGTATTAAACGTCGTGTGCATCGCAAATAATAAAAAAAATTATATAACTTACCTTCGCTCACTCGCCATTATGTCAATGAATTCTGTGGCAAAGTACGTGGCATTCATAACATGAAATGGCGCCGTTTGTAGTACTACACATGGCGCCATGCTTGTATATCTTGGTATATGGCGGGCGTATTTTCTTAAATAATCATTAAAATTAGTATGATTACCAAAAGTAAATACTTAAGGAGGACAATTTTATGGATTTTCACCGTGTAAGCTCTGCTTTTAAAAAAAAACCTAATTTTAAAACCTCTGGCTCCAGTTACAAAAGTCTCCACCTCTTTCATGGACCTCTTATTATACAAGAAATGTCTGCTGTAACAAAATGAAGGTTTCAAACAATATTTTCGGAAAAACAAAAATCCATACTTAATATTCCCAGACTTTTCTAGATGTCTGAAATTTTCCATGAAATTTTTAGATTATTCAGTTCCTTTTACTTGTAAGCTGAATTCCCTGATTTTCAGTTTCCCAGGTCACTGAGATTCTTGTCTTACCAGCAACTAATTCAGAATGCTCTAGTATTCGAGATTTTAATTTCAACCTCTTTTAATGTACTATAAAGCAGATTTTCTATGTACAATTAGTTTTTACTGATCCACTCTTATGAACGCCGTATAATTAAGATTGTTTATTTATGAAATTTCCTGTTATGCTTTGTTTACATTTCTAACATCTTACCATAGTTAAGGTTAACCGAGATCATTTTAGTAATATAAACCCACGTTACCTTTAACGCGGGTTTCAAATTTAACCAGCGTCAACTTAGGATGGTTTTCTTCTTACGTTAGTAATCTAAACGCAAGTTAGTCATTAGGCGCGGCTTACTTCGTGAGTTTATTTCTTCCTTTATCGAAAAATATAGCATCTTAATAATGCGTGTCTCTTTTAAACTATCAAATAATGATGTCACAACTAATCTACAAAATGTTAAAAGCTACAATCAAATCATTTACTGACAATGACAATACAATCACAACTATAAAGTAAAGTTCCGTAACGTAAACGTAAATTATTTCGACCATAATTTTTACCATCGTAACAATCTTAGTATCTAAACAAAGCATTACCAACACGACAATTACAATTTGGCGCAATTTTCTTACTTTTTGTTATATCTTGTCTCGGTGTCAAGGATAGAATATGAATTATGAGATTTTTAAAATAGTACCAATTTCGTTGCACCGTAAGGAACACCATGTAATTTATGATACTGAAGAAAAATATAAGCTATTTAACAAGAATTGTATTAAAAATGTAAATTTTAATAAACAATCAAAATTGTATATTGGTAAATCTACATTCTATATACTTGATGAAATACGTAACGGTAGTAGGAGTATTTTGCTTGTTTCTACTAATAGCTCGAATGAAACATTTATCACATCTTTGGTTCTACGAAACACACATTTTAGTTTTTGACAAGTGTAATCAATAAATATATTTTTTATTACATCTTTATTTATGATCCCGTTGCAATTAAAAAATGTAGCCTTATTGTACACCTGTACACTTCTAGTACAGTTTAAGAAACATAAGCGATCCACGTGTATTTCTAGTACAATTTACTATCTATATATTTGAACAAAAAGGGAGAAACAAAAAGAGCGAAATGCAAAATGAGCGAATGACAAAATTATCGAAATCTAAAAGGGCGAAAACCGAAAGAGCGCATTGTATAAAGGGCAAAATTCAAAAAGAGCGAAACATGAAACATTATATAAAAAGACAAATGCTTGTAGGTATGTAGCATTTTTGATAACGGTTTTTTTCACAAGGACGTCGGCCGGGTTGTGCGGTATTTAGTACAAAACAGTGATAATCAATATTCTCATTCGTCTTGGAAGAAGATATTTAAACACAAGTGTATTGTTCATGTCTTTTGTACTTCAAGTGCAAGGGTAAATATTCCTATTTCTAACAGTTTCGAAGTTGAACTGTACAAAAAAATATTACTAGACGAGACAGAAATCATAATAGATTCGTAGGTTTTATCGCTAGTGATTAATATATAGTCCATTAAGATCTTATATTAGCACAATGGCTGATAGTACTTTTTAAATATTGCTGTAAATGTTTTGAAGATTTAAAATCAAGTTATGAATAAATCTCAACACTTACTATAAAGTAGTATAATAAATTTACTGTTTACATACAGAACCTATTTATGTCTTGTCTCAGCCTTTTCCATTGTGCACCTGCTGTAGTACACACTAATAAGCAAATATAGAACACAATTTGAGCTACAATAACGTCTATAACTATATACATTTGTCAAAAAAGCTAACGTTTTAGATATTAACGAAATAGTAAGAAATCAGTTTTTTCCAACGTAGCACGAAAAGTAAAAAAAAAATTTTTTTTTTCTCTAGCTTTCATGTTTCTCCTTTTTACTTTACCAGGTTACACACAATGTCTCTCTTGGACTCTTGTGCACAATTGAAAATAATGTAATGCTCCAGTCTAGCTACTTCTGCCATAGAGCACTGGATACGTCTCAAAATACTACGCTTTTCATTATTATAGCCATTTGAAATGCCATAAATAAGGCATAATGTGTAAGGGCAGACGTAATCCCTAGACACACAAAACTCATGTTTAGGTCACAGTAATAGTCAATCCTCTTATACAGTTCGCAGTGCATTTCAAATCTTGTGATTTGCATTAGTTTCTTTATGTTCAAATTTCCTAATCTGCTGCAAAATCAGGAGTGCTGTTAGTCTAAGAGCACAAAATATACAACTTAATGTGTTTCGTTTCACTCACATTACACCATGGGTAAACACGGTAAGAGTCATCTATCTACACTATTCAAAATGTATTTTACATTTTTTGCTATGGAATTTGTTCAGTGACACAGAGATCAAACCCGTATTTATGTCTTAATGTTGTGGTTACTCCAACTTTTATATATTGCGCAGTGCATTTCATAACAAATGAATTTCATATTTTTTCTTTTACATAGAATGCCACTTTTCATTAAAAATGTGGGATGATATGATATGAGCACATAGTAAATTGTGTGCTTTGCTTCAAATCATCCCGTGAGTTTGGATGAAAAACGGCACTCTGAGTAGCAGAAAAAATAAGTGCCTGACGTTTCGGTGCAGGACATTTCGATGTAGGACGTTTCGGTGCACGGATGTTTAGGTGAGAGGATATCTTGGTGTAACAATTTTAATTTTTACACTTAATCTAGTTAACAAAAATTACAGACACTAAAATGCTTTGAAATGTATAATTTACTTGTGTTTGAGTAAAATAGTAACTAGGAAATAGTAAAATAGTGTCTGAAAGGACATAATAAGGCTACATTTTTTAATTGCAACGGGATCATAAATAAAGATGTAATAAAAAATATATTTATTGATTACACTTGTCAAAAACTAAAATGTGTGTTTCGTAGAACCAAAGATGTGATAAATGTTTCATTCGAGCTATTAGTAGAAACAAGCAAAATACTCCTACTACCGTTACGTATTTCATCAGGTATAAAGAATGTAGATTTACTAATATACAATTTTGATTGTTTATTAAAATTTACATTTTAAATATAATTCTTGTTAAATAGCTTATATTTTTCATAAAGGACTGCACGATGAGTTCGATCACCATTGTGGTGTAAACGATAGCCGTCACAACCTTCTGCCAGGTAAAAATTAGGGCTCATATGTGTTATGTAGTGCCCATGTCACTCCATAACTCTTAATTAATGATTAAAAAAATTGAAATCTGAAAGGAGGAAACAGTCAACACATTTATTCAAATTTGGGAATTTTGTTAATGAATTCTGATTTCAGTGATTGAGTATGTATTTGTATGTCTAATCATTTTAATTCATTTCAGCTATCGCCTTACCGATTCAGACTTGAGCTATGAAACTTCCTATTTCTTTTCTCTTTGTTTTTTTTTCTCGCTGGTCAGCTCTCGGGTGGAGAAGAGGGTTAACAGTCGATTTCTGTTGCCGCCCCCAACAGAGAGAAAGTCGGACACACATCCTTTATCGTTTTGTTTTGTTGTATTTTTTCTGTTGCAGAGCCGTTGGTCTCTATTCTCGCTTTTTTCAAGTTCGTTGCTCTAAAAATTTGAGTTAGTAGCGTCATGTGCGAACGGCGGGAAAATTTCCTATTTAAGACTGATTTCGCGCCAAGTCAGGAGCTCAGTATTCACCCGACACCAGAGAATGTATTAACGAGACGGAACTCCGTAGTGGTCAGTTGCCACTATTCACTCCTTCAGTACGAAGAAGATTTCCAAGATGTAGCCTGAAGTTTTTGCTACGTCCGCTCATTTAATCGGATAGCAGACGCATTGTCTCAGCTTGAGATGGTTCAGGCAGATTGGTAAAGTCGCTACCACTTTTATTTTCAATTTACTTTATTATTATTTTTTCTCTCTCCGAGATCGTTTTTTTCTATTTTGAAGTTCGAATCATGTCGCTCTCGTTATTTTTGTTTGTACCTTGTTCGGGACGATATCGAGAAAAGGTGATATATTCTTGAGTAAAGAGACCTTTTGTTGCAATTTATATTGACAAGACCGAGATGGGACTTAGGACACTTAATTTTGTTTTAGTAACACTTTGTATAGATGTCCCTCGGCGAGCATTATCCGTGAGGATAGGTAGGAGAAAGAAACTCTGAAATGGCGACTTTTTAAAAATCAGAAGTAAAATCATAATAAGTGCACAAGACACAGAAAGGTTCTTGTTTCTGTGTCAGTTCTTGTATATGTCAACACCAGGTTATATTCAACATTTGTGCAATTTACCAGCGCTTTCCTAGCTTCAAAAACCAGTATATTACAAATTTGTTTCAATAAAATACAACAAACGGTTTAGTAAACGTTCAAATGTATGTCAGCAGTAACTCAATGAAAGCCCAATTCAAAGATCCAACTAAAATAAGCAACACCATTCTCCATCTGACTATCCAGCTGCAACAGGCTAGGAACACCATCACCCAAAATTATATATGCCTCCTTGACCACGGGAAGCGTGCCTGCATTCAACGTAATGATACCTACAATCGTTTTGATAACTAAAACATTCCATTTTAATATGGCACTGCATACATATACTGTAAGTTGAAACGTTTCCATTTCTACGAATGTAATCCATTGTGCAGGCTCATTTGTTCTGCCATTTTAATACACCTACATTTACTCCTCCTTGGTGTTTGGATTCTTTTTTCTGGCAAGTGTAATATTAAACTTACCCTTTGTCTGTCCTTAATATTATAACTAATGTTTTGGAAATTAATAGCAACGGCTGACATTATAGAACTTGTTTACACCAGGTTCTTGACGTAACTTCTCCAAGTTTTCCATGTCGTCTGAACTGAGAGTATAATTTCTTCGAGAAATTTCAGCTGTGATAGAATAATCGCTATCGATGTTGCATGCATACATTATCATATAGGAATTGGATGATGACCGTGGAAAGAGCTTCATTACTGAGGTATATTTATAAAAATCTTAAATAAATAATGAATAAAATAATTAACTAATCAGTGATTTTTGAGGCAGAACTAAAATATATTTACACAATTTTGGCACATATACACCGGTGTATATGTGATATTTCTACAAATTAATTTTCTTAATAACCCGTAATACTTCAATTTATTTCAATTTATTTACTTAATATTTCTTTAGCGAAGCGGTGTTTCTTGTTTACTTCACCAAACTACCTGTGATATTAATAATATATCTTGTTCGTGAATGACAACAAACTTCGGGATGAGATTTCGCACTAGTAAAACAAGAGCAAATCCTCAGTTAGAGAAATGTAAAAAATTGCATCGGAGAACTAAAATGTAATTTGTTGACAAAAGTCGTGTCAGCTTCGAAAATCACAAATTTCAGCAAATTGAGACGTTGTGTGCCCTCTGTAGGAACTTCATGTATATGTGGCCTCAAAGTTAGTTTAGAATAGAAGATAATCTCAAAATATGTTGCCTGTTGACAGTGTCTAACAAGTATTTCGTTGAGTGTGGTGTGAAATAGATTGGGTTTCGGCGGATACAAGAGAAGTTAAGTTGAAGAACGAGGTTGAAGAATGCTTGTTTTTTGGCCGTTGAGGGTCAGTTTTTACTTTCTGCAACAGTATTTGAAGGAGTTGGCATCAGGTTGTAAAGTGGTGTTTATAGCATTAACAGTGTTTAAAGTGGTGAGAAAGGCTGTGTCATCAGCATATTGATATAGAGATATTTATGGCGGATATTGAGGTTTGTCTGAAACATACCTTATATACAAGTATAGTAAAGGGGAAGAACACAACCCTGAGGCACACCACAATGAAAAAAAAAATGGGAGATAAAGAGTTGATATGTATGTACATGAGTCTTGTAACTAATAAAGAGAAGATGAGGCAAATATAAGAGTGAGGTAGATTAAAACAATACAGCTTGTATATTAGAGCAGCGAACCAAATTGTATCGTAATCTTTTCATAAGTCACAAAGCAGTAAGCAAGAAAGTTTATCAGTTTTGTACTAATTGCTACTCACATTTGGTAGTCGAATAAGTTAATCTAACGTGATTATTTGGGAACCGAAAACTGCTTGATGATTGGGTATTCGTTGGTGTTTGTTCAAATGCTCATGAAGGACTTTTTTAAAGATTTTACTGAAACAGAATGTTAGCTAGGTTGCTAGGGCGATAATATGAAAGGTTACTATAATGGTTGTTAACTTTTATGAATTGGAGAGTTTGTGACACTTTCCAGTCCTGAGGATAATAGTCTGCTCGGAGTATGAAATTGTGAACAGTTGTATAATAGTATGTTCAGTAAAAGCAGATGATTTGATGCGTTTGCAGGTTGTATTGTAAAATTCTGAAGCTGTGTTTCGTTTTGAATAACTGAGTAATTGAATTTCATTAGTTATAATGGGTGATGCCGGGGGTGTATATTGGACGGAGTACTCAGAGTTTGGTTGTTAGGAGATCGGTTAGTGTAGAGAAGTTCCAGTGCACTTTTGAGGGAAGTTTGGAATTACCTGCGAAAGCTTTAGATATTTGTTTGTCAGTAGTTAGAGATTGGCCATTATACAGTGTGTCCCAGAATAACTGGGAACTATTGCGGGAGGTAATTCTCTAGGTCATATAGATCAAATATGTTCATGTGAATCATAGGTCAAAAGCTAATAGTTTATTCACCAGAAGGCTCTGAACATGTATAAAATGTACATGGGAGGACTATGTGCTATATGAAAATGAAACAGAAAAATATTGGTATCATATAATCGCATACATTACAGTATCACTGTACACGTGGCACTACAAAAGACGTTCAAAAGTAGCTGCTTTTGGCCTGGTGACAGGCGACAACACGTCGTTGCATGGGTTCCCTCGCACTGGACATACTAACGGGAATGTTTTAGTGTGCCTAAAAGTCAATTAAATGAGTTCGTTTTGCATAAGCAGGTCAGGGAAGTCTTCTCCTCCACGATGGACTTGACGATGGATTTGACAGTTCCCTAGAGATAGTAGTCTCCTTTGAAGGGTTTAGGTCAAGAGAGCGGGGTGCCCAGGTGATTTTGTTTATGGTTCTCTAATATCGTGCAGTAATTTATTTGTTGATATGACTGGTCTAATCTGCGTTGGTATAGTCAAAGTTCATGTTGTTTTATATCTTTTCTTGTTTGTTTGTATTTGGTGCTGGTATGTCTAAAATAATGAGTTCATGATCGCTTCTGAATGGACTCTGAGATTGTTTATAGTCAGTAAAAAAAAGCTGATGAGAACATCTTGGGATGTATTTGAGATTGGTAAGGATGGCGATTGTAAATCTTGAAGTTCGGCGTTTAGTGTGTTTACGCAGTGTTTAAATTGTTTTTCTTCTGAAATTGAGATCGATCATGACGAAATAGTGTCGGAAATAATACTCAATTTATTGAAAATCCTCATAAGAGTTTGCATGACCGGAAGGATAGATAGTACAGAATGTAATTTATGTTCCTTTCGTATATGCAATGGCTATGGTGTGTTCTGGAAAATGAAGTTGAGAATAGAGCATTTGAGATCTTGTTTGAATTGTGTTATAGTGGGCTATTGCTTTATCTCCTTGGGTTCGGATTATACGTTGTGGACAGTCAGAATGGATTATTGGCCACTTGGGTAGTCTGATTGATTTTCGAAGTATAAGGAACGTTTTATTAAGTGCAAAAGCTGTAACATGTTCTTCTCGTATAAACTGTTCAAAGACTGACCTTTGTTCTTGATGAGATCTTATATTGAGAAATAAGAAAGTGAATACAAAGCTTACTGTTCTAATGTCTGTTGTCAGGTGCATTTTCAATAGATTTGGTGTTTAAATGAGCATACGGCCCAAAATAGATAGCATTAAGTTGAACACCAGAGATTGATTTGGCTGCATTGGTGTCTTGGTAGAGGATGAGATTTCATTGGAACGGGTCGATATTCTGTAGTTTTACGGTTGTAAATTGAAGGAGATATTCTGTGGTGATTGAATGTTTCAGAAAGTTATCTGATGTTGTGGATTTGTCTGCGGTTTTGATAGGTACTGTTAATTTTGGTTTCTTCTCTGGGAGTGGTACAGGTGGTTGTTGATATTTGTAGCTCTATGCTGGATATTTCTTATACTGGTATACGGGAAGAATTTCTGTAGTTTCCTGCAATTGAAAATAGAGTGATTTTCTTTACAGTGTCCAAACATCGGTGTTTTCGGGCAGGCAGTCTTTTTTCTTAAAGATTATTGTATGCTTGAGAGCGTTCGCATAGATATAGGTGGAAACTTTTTAGATGGTTCGACTTTATGAATGCTTCCATAGACATGTGCTCCATTTAGTTGAAGGTCGTCAATGATGTCTTGAGAATCGCAAAAACCTGAACTACCTAGGTACGTCAGGCCGGAAAGAGTATGTAGATACATCGTTTGATTTGGAAAGCATCGTATGGTAATTCGTCGGGATGTTTTCAGTAGTGTGTGAATGTAGGTTCTAAGCGCAATTTTCACCCCAACAACATTTTAACCCCAATCACTATTAAATTACATTCTCAAAATTAAACTAGTGCAATATATTTACAGTAAAGTAACGAATAAGACAAAACTTTATAGCATTTAGCTATAAATAAGAATTGTATTTAAAAGCCTGATACATACCCTTTCGAATGCCGTTTGAATTTTGAAAATCGGTCAATAAATAAGGAAGTTAGCATTTGCCGCCTGTATTTACGCAACCACACAACACTTATAAAAGAAATAAGAACAAAAACTATTTGTCTGAAGCGCTGATCTGTCACGAAATTTTTTATTCAAGGTCATTCAGTCTGTGAAAACTTTTGCGTGACAAACTTGCTCGTTGTTTGTCGGTTATCTTCGGCTTCTTTAACCTTTGCATGTGTGTTTCTAAAACGTGCCACCAGAATAGCAGCACCGTAGCGTGATGCTAAGTTAATACTTACTATAGAGCGCGTGAATATTAAATACAAAATAAAATTAAAGACAGATATCTCGATTATTATTGAAGCTAGAGGGATGATTCTTCCACGTTAAGGGTAGTAGCTGAATAGGGTCTAACAGTGTTGCCAACTCTATACTTAAAATTATCATGGTAAAATATTTTAGGGGATGGCAACACTGCTTTTTATATTTCCAAAACTATTAGTCGTAGACATATAAATGTATATATTTTGAATCTACAGTTGAATGGTGGATAGAGCGGTTGCGTATATATAAGGATAAAAATAGAAATTTTAAGATCTACACTATTTATGAACCAATTTTAAAAGTTCCAACACCAAATGATTTCTAGATTTGTATTTGATTTTCAGTACGTATTACTGGTTGCATAACTTTAAGGATAAATACAAAAATTAAATTACTTGCTTTTATGGCTGATATAACCATAAAAACTTACTTAAAAATTTACAGAATTACATATTAACTACAAATGAGTGTATTGATAGTGAAATCTTTTGTTAACTTCAGTCTCAATTGGAAATAATGCTTTCTTAAACTCTGTCCACTTGTCATAGTTCAAACTGAATAAACATCCATTTATTTCGAATACTACTTGTGTTTGATCTTGTACGTCTTTTACAATCACATTGAACGAAGGAGTAACAATAAACTTCTTTTGAGGTTCCATATTAACAACTCAATTTATTATAATATTTTTTTAAATTTCATTTTCATTTTTATGGCTTAAAACCATAAAACATGTAATAGTTAACATATTTATTTTTTAGACTCATTCTTAAATAACAATTGATGCATTTTGTAGCCATTAGAAAGATCTTTCATTCCATCATACTCACAAACAGTTTCTTAGTTTTCATCTCTTTTTAACACTTGCTCTGTATCTTCATTATATCTTTGAGGCAATAAGGTTTTGTACTCCCCATCTAAGTGTACTAAAACCCTTTCTCCTGTATATTGTGTTTGAACTAATTTCCACATTGTAATTTCATATGGTTTACCCTTTTTTAAACCCTGCAAACGAACAGCTCTTAATACTTTAATATCGTTTTTCTTGTTTAATTGTGACGCCATATTTATTTTATAGAAATTATTTAAAAGATTATTCATTTTTTCTCATACAAAATTCTAATGTACGATAGTTATCTTTCAAGCCAG
>JAGDQP010029760.1:11507-23124 GCA_022664845.1 Lepisma saccharinum | reverse complement strand
GCCTCCCTTGGCTACATCCCTGGAAGTAAGCCTATAGCAAAAGAGAAACAGTGTATTACATGTTGGGTAAATTTCACGACCTGTATTACAAACATAAAGATTGTTAAACCCACTGTAGGCTAGAATAAAACTTATATAATACTTGTGCAACCTCCCCTGTTGCCTCCTAAATCCTCTTCCAATACATATACGTGCATATTTTAACATACTCCAAAACCTTTCATCCTAAATTCCAGCAAAAATGCTTCCATAAGACTCCGCACTGCAAGAATGTTTCACCAACACTCGTTGTATATTTACAGAACAAGAAATAAAATATTTTTATTAATAACTACCCAAATATCGCACACGTTGCTTTGCGTTGACAGAATGTTGTATGTCCACCTCTTTAACATTGTATTTAAAATTGTCAGAGATTAAACGTTTAAATAATGTAATTTTTCAATAAACCTTTGGAAGCCGGTTAGCGATATTATAAAGTGAAATCAATCGTGTTTCTATATGTGTTACAGAAATAACAGAGATTTAATGATTACAATTAATACATTGCCACTTCGAGAAACATATTAATTTTGCTGATTAATTCCTTATCTACACGGCAAAGAAAAAACAGTTTCTTATAATTGAGAAAAATATTCTTATCTGTGCACCGAGAAACAATTTTCTCAGAAATGAGATAATAGTATTTTCATTTAATTTAAAATTAAAACATGCCGGTTTGGAAAGGGGATGTCAGAAATCTTTTCTCCAAACCGGCATGCTCTCATTTCAAAATTAAGTTAGGATGCTGATATCTCATTTCTAAGAAAATTGTTTGTCGGTGCACAGATAAAAAAAAACTTCTCAATTTTAAGTAATTAATTTCTACTTTGTATATACTTCAAATTCCTTTCCATTTTCTAGCAGCATTGAAATTCCTTTCTATTACGTATCAAGGTGCGAAAAATAAAATACGAACACATGTATTTCAAACTCGTCTATGTTATATTTTACACTATAAGGGATGATAAATTTTGTCAACCGGGACTTTTCTGAATGTTTCTTGCGTAGAACAATTTCCCCACTGTGCATGATAATCTTGCAAATGTAAAATTTTGCCAAACAAGTTATTTGAATGCGTTGCTTAGCCTTAGAGAACATAAAAATATATGTGAAGACTCCCACAAACTTCTTTGGTCATTGTTCATTGTATTCATCTTCAGAATACATTTGTATTCTGCTCGAATATTCTAAGAAACCTATAAGTAAGTCTGCCATGATTCTAACTAGACAATTCCAATGCATCTTTGGAATTGTTTTTATGTGGTATGAAAATTCTTTAAGGCTTATTCTCCAAGGATTGGTAAGACACATGGGTCACTTAATAATTTGAGTTTCTTCTGATGAGATTGCATTATTAAAATTCTGAAACAAAAACGGTTCCAGGTGTTGCAACAAACAAAGCATGATGAAGCTGCGTAATTGCATTTTAGCCCCACCCATGCAGCTAAAACGTGTATCCTATTTTACTATTGCATTCAAATTACCTGATTATCGGAAAAAAGACTTCTTGTACCAACTGACAAGGGAGGTAGTAAATATTCTTGTACAGAAAATACGGTGAATTCAATAACTTTTGACTACGAAACGTTGTGGCACGTTCTGAAAATGGTTGCGGAATTTCTTTTACGGCGCGAAGACACAGAGTCCAGCAGATAGTTCAGTTGTTCCCATTGACAGCTTCAGATGACCCTAAGGTATCGAAACCAGTTACGTTTTCAGCGGTGATGTAATACATATACAAGATCCACTCCTCTAAGCTCGCGTGCAGAATACTGAGTCGGATTTTTCGTCTTTGTTACTCTCATCCCTCTTCTCAATCTTCTGAGAGATAACTAGACAATTCGCTTTGAAGCTATGGATTCCGCTATGCTTCATAAAATGCAAGACATTATGTTAAATGATTTGATCTAGATCTACAAGGAAACAACGAAGAGGGAGCTGCTACTTTTGTTCTTCATTTTATGTGTTCCATAATTTGGCATTTATTATTGCTTTCCGAGGCTGTAACTGTCTTAAGGTATTTTATCTCCTCGTAACCCACGTACGACCCAAATAAGGGTTACAAAGTTATTCAATTTGGACAAGAAAGGAATGAGAATTTGACCTGCCTTAAGTCCACATGAAAAGCGCATTCTTTATAGCTTCCGGATACCATTCGAGGATGTGTACCAGTAAAGTTCTCCATGTACGGTGCAAGAACATTGAAACAAAAACCTGAAGGCCGATAAAAGTAGATGCTACAACTAAACGTTAACAAGGCTACTGGATAAAATTATTATAAGTTCTTGAAGGTTTTCGTACAAAATGAAGTAATAATTGAGACTTTCATCTCATGTTAAGAAAATTGACCAATGTATGTTACTAACTTGGAATCCAAAGGCCTTCTAGTGCCAAGAAATGATACAAATGTTTCTGTCTTGAATGGAAATGTACAGAGTAAATACAAATGACCACTTCTTGATGGATCTCTAATTTATTTATTTAATTTACAGTTATTAATTGCAGTGGCAGATACAGCCGGAACCCATCATATATTGAAGGGATGTTGTCTCTCGGCGAACACTCTTCAGGTAAATGGAATGGTTTGATAAAGGCGAGGACCTTTTTGTATGTATCATCCCGGTGAAACCGAGGAAAACCCTGGAAACCTCAGCCGAGGTGACCAGCAGAGGGTCTCGAACGTTCTTTTCTATTCACTACTAATTCACTTCAATTCGATTTTGTAGAAGTTAGAGGTCTTGTTCTACACGTTTGTTCCTATTGTTTGAATATTGCGCTAATTAGTTAACAAAGAAATCTCTATAAGAGAGAGAGAGAGAGAGAGAGAGAGAGAGAGAGAGAGAGAGAGAGAGAGAGAGAGAGAGAGAGAGAGAGATAATATATACAAATTATGATAACGCTATAAGCTCTTAAAATTTAATAACAGATTTTTGGATTACAAATGCTTGAAATTAAAGCAAAGTGAATTATTGATTGGGTAGGGTGGCAAATAAAATAATTTGAATATACTGAAGTGTTACATTAACATTCGTAAATTCGTTTCCATTATTCGAATAACAAAAATGTTCCAATTCTATATGAACTAGTATTCTACTCTGTACCGTACTCTCTGAAATTAAACTATTTGGGTACAAAGCCCATTTAGAACCTTGATCTCCTAGACCAGCGTTTCGCGGACCACAGTTTGGGAAACGCTGTCTTAGACGGATTTATTCTAAATAGCGTGTCACCTGAACAGCAATGACTCCCAATCTCTCCTTTTTCTTGCACGGTAAAGAACGGTTTCTTAAAATTGAGAAAAAAGTTCTTATCTGCGCACCGAGAAATAATTTTCGTAGACATGAGATATCAGGTTTCTCATTTAACTGAAAATGAGACATAACGCTTTTGGATCAGTGATCTTATTTCTAACCCGATATGTTCTCATTTTCAATTAAAATGAGAATGTTGATATCTCACTGAAAGAAAATTGTTTCTCGGTGCACAAATAAGCACATTTTTTCTCAATTTTAAGAAAATTCTATCTGCTGTGTGCTTTCAAAATTGGAGAAACTGTGCTTCTTACTTCAAGTATTTCCAACTAGGATGATGATGCTGAATAAACAACGAAATGAAAGCCCTACTGGGGATCAAATCCTGAACCTCTCCTACGAAAGTGAGAACGTTAAACACTCAGGCAAGGATGAGCTCAGTTATCTGCAATTAGAGGTAAATAATTCCAGTGTCTTTTCATTTCTCATATTTAAGAAATTAAATTATCGAATTCCTAGAAATCAGAAGTTAACTAAGACAGGATAATTTTAATACAATGGACACTTTGTAAATTAAACTTGCATAATTCGAATTATTGGGTAATTTGAACAGAATTTTATTCTTTCAACTTCCTTGTGAAATCTATGTGGAAAATTCATATGTAATTCGAATTTTCGAATCTTTTATTTGGATAATTCGAAGTTACTATTTTATTAATTCAAAAAGTAAGGAAGTATTCCTGAATTCCAATATCTGAAATGAAATTGCTCCACGAATTTTTGGAAATGATCAGATAACATAGAGAACAATGCAGTTTCAGCTAGTTAACATACATGGAGAGATAGCCGAGAAAATATATATTTTTTTTTTTTTTTGTTTGCTGGTATGCTGCCTTCAGGCTTAAAAATTTTTGCCAGTTGCCTGGAGAAAGTCAGGCAGCTGGGTTGAATGGAACTGACTAACAAACTTCAGAAACCCTTTTAGTGCACCCTCTGCTCAATAACATGGGATTGTCTACCCCTTTTTGAGTTTTATGTGCAGATGTAAGTTCTTATCCCCATTCTTCCTAGCCAATGTTTTGTAAGAAGTAAATAAATAAATAAATAAATGAAAACCTGGTTAGCTGCACTGAAGATTACATAATAAATGACAGTGACGATTTTGTTAACCGTTTAAAATTAAACATACCAAATCAAACAAGAATCACGAACTTCTTCAAGTCAGAAAAGAATCACGAACTCTTGTTGTTTTGGAACTCTTGTTGTTTTGTTACACGTGTATACGATTTTGTGTGCTAATACAGTACATTGTACTTATTTAGATGTGTTTTCTTTTACTGGTAGCTTTATTATTGTGAGAGGAATGCTGTTTCTTTTTTGGTTGTACTACAGGACCACGCACAAATTATTTTAGTTTTAAGGTCTACTTCATGTTAATTATTTTGGTTTATATAGTAGTAAGTAGTTTTATTTCATTGATTTGCTTTAAAAACGCATGTTTTTGTTAATTCAAATTTAGGAGAATTCGATTTTTGTATACCCTTGAAGTTCGAATTAATGAGTCCGCTGTATTCTATAATGTTCTGGAGACATGTTTAGATTTTTCAAGATCTACGTATTTTGTGGAATATGAAAATATGCTTAAGAAAATATTTGTGGGAACTCTTTGTCAGTTTCTAACTGTTTTTACCAGATGGTATTTGGGATACAATGCAGATTTATGTTCTTCTATTTAGAAGTACTGTCGATCAAATAATATAAAATATCAAATAAAACTTAATAACAACCATAAGGTATCCAACGGTGATCAAAAATTTACCCTACTACTTAATTATTGTCCTGAGCCTTTGTAACATTGAATGAATATTGCGGATAATCAATTTCACTATTTGTTATGTTTTATAAACGTCAAATAGTTTGCTGACCCTGACTACCCTGACTCTAGTAGCACATCGATGTTGATCGATGTCAATAACGGATAATTTGTGATTTCCATGTTACCCGATATCAGCTAATATCGAATGACAAACAATTTAGCCGATACTGCCGATATCGAAAATGTGTCAAATGAAAGTTTGAAGAGGGACAGATACATTTTAAGGTAATTTACCTAATGTAATGTAGGGCATTAGATATTACCAGCATTTATTTTTTAAAAAAATTGGACACAGAAGGAGTTCAGTAAAAGTTGTTTACTATTTGTTGACCTCATGGAGAACCAATAGTTACCCATCACTGATTTAAATATTCAAAGAATGTTAAAAACCACGCTCCTGTTAAAAAAAATGCTTTCAAAATATTCACGACGGACCGGTTACTGTGCTAATTTACTGAAATGTTTATTATGCGTCTAAACTCTACCCCTTGGCTACTAAGCGCTGTTCTATTAAATTTTTTGACGTCAGAGCAACGTGTGTCAGAGGAATTAACATTTAAAACTATTATCCAGAATATCCGCATTCCATTCTCGCCAAACCTTTCTTTTGCAATTTTGCCATTTACGAAACGGTTTTCTTTATTTCGTAATATGTAATTAGTGTCATAAAGCTTATTTTGCCAGAAAGATGTCGCTTTCTTATTCTACAATGTGCAAAATGTAGGAAACCAGCTTCTTGTTTACAATAATGCCTGATCTATCTTAGACATGTTCCACCAGGGTGTAATTGTAATACTATCAGTACACACAGTGTTTCTTTAAATTGAAAAAAAAAAACTGTTCTTATTTGTGCAGCAAGAAATAATTTTCTTAGAAATAAGATATCAGCCTTCTTAATTAATTTAAATGAGAGAAGACCGGCTTGAAAATAAGATCTCTAATTTTACTTCCGAACGGGCATGTTCTCATTTTCAATTAAATGAGAATGCTGATATCTCATTTCTAAGAAAATTGTTTCTCGGTGCACAGATAAGAACTTTTTCTCACTTTTAAGATACCGATTTTTTTACGGTGTAGGAGAAACCTTGGTACATCGCCCTGTAAACTCACACAAAACTATGTTATGGAGACAGATGTTTTTTTTTTTTTTTTTTACATTACGTTTCTGTCCCAGAGAGCTAGAATGCGTAAACCGAATTTTGACCAAAACGTGATCAAATCAGTTTGGTATAGCATTCGGAAGTCCTCACATACTGGTTGCTCGATTATTGTTGTAAACATGTTAATGTAAATAAGTACTTGTATTATGCAGTTTATTCATTTAGTTTCTACATAAAAGGAAGTTTTTTTCCTCTCGAAAATAAGGATTCGTAAAACTTACGTCCTTCTAGTTCTCAAGTAACTGTTAGGTAGGGAGCTATGTCTAACTCCGTTACATGGCATCCCTCTGAGGGTTGATGTGTGATGGGATTAGGCATAATTGCTAGTTGCCTGTCTGACAGTGGCGGATCCAGAGAGAAGTTCGGGTGGCGCGCACGCCCTCCCCAAAGGAAAATACTTTATTTTTATAGCATTATATTAACAATTTACTTCATAGAAAGCTTCTATTTGTTTAGTGTTAGAAACAAATTATTTTGTTTTTGAAAAAAACTATCTTCGTGTTTCTATTTCATGATAAAACTTAGCAATATAAGGGGAAGTATGGTACATTTATACTTAAAATCTCAGTTATCGGAAAATATCGTAAATGTTCCTGGTCTATTCCTCAGATCAGCGCCCCCTTCCTCACGAAAATCCTGGATCCGTCCCTGCTCTCTGAACTATAAATATAAGCTTTATAAACTATTAAATGCTATGTTCTCGAAGTATATATTTTTGTGTGAAAGTACCTGATTCGGTTATTTTCTCGTAGAGGAGCAACTTTCATCCAACAAAATACACTTTCTGTGTAAATGATGCAAATCTTTGTGCTAAAAAGGTTTTAAAAGTATATGTGTTGTAAAAGTACGATGTATTTTATTTTTGCTTAATGAAAAGGACAAATGATTATTTATTATAGTCTTCAACTTATTTCGGAGCAGATTCTTCCTGCCTACTTCGGTACATCATTGTAATTATTCGACCTCATTTAGCGACAAATAACCAGGTATATAATACTAGTACTTTATCAAATTTACTAGTAAACTATTTCCATACGCATAAAGGCAAATGGTAAAGGTAGCAGCTCCTGTGGGACGCGCACGCGCCGTGTACGGTGCATGGGGATGTGGAGATAAGTGCTTCACATATTCTTGACCTATGACACAAAATGAAATGAAGTGGTCAGTCACACGCTCAACCACCTTTTACCCTGTCTCTTCAAAATTATTTTTGAGGCCCATTCCCAAATTTTGGCATTTATTTATAAAAAATGAAAGTTTTAGAAACGAAACCAAACGTTGTACAAATACTCCTGTCACCACAGTATGCGAATTGTCTAGTTTGTTACGCTCCTGACACATCCGATTGTCAGTGTTGCCAACCTATTTTCAACAATATGTATAACATTATTTTCTAGAGAATGTCTTATTTTCTTAGCGTAGGTATAGGTAACTTGATATAAATATTACTACAAGAACTGAAATAGATATATTTGTTGTCCCCGACCTATCCACGCATCCGGATTGTCAGTGTTGCCATTCTATTATAATATTTTCTTCTTATTTTGATATTTTCTAGATAAATATTGTTATTATTGACCATTCTTACGATTGTCTGCACCCCTCAAATTATTCGCACCCAATCTGGTACCAATATATTTCCCAATATCGAAAGACGTCTGTTCTGTGTTTCATCCACCCCATGCATCTCATTTGTCAGTGTTGCCAGCCTATTTCGAAATGAATTTTCTGAACATTCTTTTGTAACATTCATAGTTTCCGCATGACGTTCGGCAAGTGTATTTCCTGGTACCGTCAAGAAAGAACTCTATGGTAGCCAATCCAGTAGGCCGTAAGATTTCAGTGTTGCCACCTATCAGCAAGAAAATTTATTAAATTGAATTGTGGTAAAAAATCATCACTTCGATGCGGAATTAACAATTCAAACTGTAGTCTGTTTTATTGCCCATTAAAAGCTATGTAACAGATCACACTAAAAAAATGAAGCAAGACTCTCGTAATAATTCGTATATCACTGCCTTAGTTCAAAGAATCACCGCCAGTTGGCAGCATAATGAAATGTATTATCACTACAAAATATTCTGTATACAATCAGTGACTGAAGTCGAATATCGCAGCGAAGTATGAACAAAAATAGACGTTGTAGACTAAAGTCGAATTTCGCAGCCAAAGGTAAACATCATCAGTTCGACTAAAGTCGAATTTCGCAGCAAAAGGGTTTCCAAGGTATCGAGGAGTACCCAGAACACTCTGGGACTCAATTTGATAGGAGGTTGAGTGCACCTTATAACGCCAAGTATGGGAGCACTGAAGAAAACCCTCCAGCGTCCTGGTCGGAATTTGAATCCGGGTCTCCGGATTCATATTCATATACGCGCTACGCTGAGATGAATGGCTTGAGCTACGCTGATTCCCCAGCAAAGCTAACTAGGATTATAACTAGAGATGGGTTCTCGATACTTTGGATACTTACGATACTTGGAAGGTAACGGTACCAATCGATAGTTTAAATAATGAAATACTTTTTCGATACTTTTATATCTTTTTGACACTGATTTCTTTCTCTTAAAATAATCTCATTTTTCGATACAAATACTTTTTGATAATTTTACATCTTTTTTGATCCTGATATCTTTCTCTGAGAATAATCTCGTAGTAGTACATTATAGTTTGTATCTCAGAGTCTAAGAAACTTTCCTATGAGGAAAACTGGACGGGCCTCCGGTGGCCCGCCATCATGGTTGGTGGGCCACCGGCGGCCCGCCGAGTTTTCCTCATGGTGTTCTTCAGTTTTTGAAACAACATTACTTCAAAGATAGGGGTTTCCATGTTTCATATGTTGAGAAGTGAGAGATCATGGTTGCACATGGCCTATTGAGGTTAAGCAATTTTGTTTCTTCAGAGCGTCTTCGCCTAAATTTAAGAGAGCTCACGTCTCAGAATAGAAAGGACAACACAGTGACAAAATAATATTGTTTTCTTGTTCATTTTTTTTGTCTTTTTCCTTTTTAATTCTACACTTCAAAATAATATCACAGAACATTCACATAACGATTTCTTAGTATCATGTGACTTTTTACATCCACTTTACTGAGCATCCAAAAGGCTATTTTAGCCATAAAAAGAAAATATTTCTTTCTTTTGTATAAAAGGGTGCAAGTAAGATATTTTCAAATCCATGCTTTTAGCATCTGGGATATACCTGCAACATGAGACTTGACTTAAAAAAAAAAAAACAGCGCTGGGAAAACAAAGTAGTGTATCTTATAGCTGTACAGTAGCATGTACAGTATACACTATTTTATGTATCTCAGTAATTATTCGTCACAGAGTTACGACACTTAGTCACGTTACAGATCTTATGAGAAACACAGAGGTTAGCCACAACTCATTTTTTTTTATAGATAAGCCACTTTGTTTTCCCAGCGACGAATTGTTCTGAAATGAGGAAATTACCAAAGAAATATTTGTGCATACAACCTGGCAACATATTTCTCCGAGATACGTTTCAGTACAGTAGGATTAATATCGAACAAAAGAAGGACGCCACTTGATCCCAATAGATCGAAAATCATAGTACTTCTTAACAACAACCCATAACATAGTTGTCAATCAGTAAATGTTTTTGGAGGTTAATATGGTGATTGTTCGTTTTATTTTTTATTTGATACACGCATTAAAGTGAAGGAACTTATAACAATAGCATTTCGATTTTAAAAAGACACCCTCTACTATTATGTAAAAAAAAGTAGACAACGATGCGTACAATTAACAAGTATTTAAAATAGAATAAGACAATAAGGTCAAAGAGTTAAAGGGTTGGAAATTTGTATATTTGAATTTCATTGTTGACTATTCTAAATATTATTTATATTATAGAACACTATTGAGGAAAGTATCGAGTATCGACGGTCAGAAAAGGTGTCGGTATCGGGTATCGAATATCGAGAAACTTTGGTAGCGACCCATATCTAATTATAACATTATTTTTGTCTGTCTGTCCGTGTCATAATCCATATTCCCATTGTCCTGTCTGCCTATCTGAATATCTAAAATGTATGTGTTTCTCAATTTTAACTTCTATATTTACAAGCCGAACTTAACAAAATCGTGCTTGAAGTAGAGCAATTGAGAAAGATACACTAAAATTATATTCATTAACGGTGTAGACTACCCTCGCCATATTGGTACGCACTTTCCATTGATTTACATGGGAATTGTTTTACTCGTTTTATGCCTCTCGGAAGTAGAATATTTAAGTTCTGCTTTCACAAAATTTGTCTTGGTGGTTATTTTGACTCTTGTATAGTTTTGGTTTGTGAAGTTTCTTCAAATATATAAATATAATGTATTATTAATAGTTTGCTATATAAATCGCAACATGTTAACAGGCAATTATACTGTTCGTGTGTAAAATATTACATTTCTATCAAATAGCATGAGTAAAAGAGAAGATGACGATAAACTGGGCGAAAACAGAAGTTAAAAGTATGCTCCTGAAAGGTATAAGACTAGTAAAACAATTCCCATGTAAATCAATGAAAAGTGCATACCAAGATGGCGGGGGTGATCTACAGCGTTAATTTCGCTTTGCCGTGACAAAACAAAATAGCATCCATATTCAATCATCTTTAATAATTGGAACGAAACTTTATGAAAGCAATGATCTGTATACTGAAGCGGAAAATCTGTATATATCTCCATTATCCATCTCCATTACGGCGGGACGATTTTTTTTCAGATATTGAGGTTCGAGTTGTCATCAAAAGTTGTGCATTGTTACCAAATAAAGCCATGCCAAATATGGCCGTCCTAAAACAATATTTAACCGGGTCCCTGGACCCCTAAAGAGCCCAATTGTTTGTTGCAAAAACAAGGAATAAAAATATGATACCAGTTTCCACATTTTGGGGTTCGAGTACTTACGAAAAGTTGTGCATTGGTACGAAATTTAACCATGTCAAATGTGGCCCTTTTCGGCGATTTTCAAAGTAAAATTTTCGCGGACTCCGGGGCCCGGCTAGATATTTTTTGATCTAGCTGTGTTTCGACGAACAAACATAACATAACATTCTACAACTTTTGCACGCTACTCAAACTCAAATTTCTAAAAAAAAAAAAATAATAAAAAAAAAATCTAACCCCTTTTCAAAATTATTTATTTTATCGGGCCCCCGGGGCCCGGGTAAATATTTTTTGATCCAGCTGTGTGTGGGGTGCACAAACATAACATAACATTCTATAACTTTCGCACGGTACTCAAACTCAACCTTTTAACAATATTTTAT